>JAPMOQ010000504.1:27679-65786 GCA_026543055.1 Argiope trifasciata | reverse complement strand
AGCATTCAAGCATTACCCACGCCACCACCCTAGAAATCCAGCATTCACGCATTACCCACGCCACCACCCTAGAAATCCACATTCACGCATTACCCACGCCACCACCCTAGAAAACCACATTCACGCATTACCCACGCCACCACCCTCGAAAACCACATTCACGCATTACCCGCTCCTCTGCCAACACCATTACTGTGAAGCCTCAATTCATTCATTACCCAAGCCGCAAACTCCACATTCAGTCTATGATTTTCGTAAAGTAATACTCGCACTATCAACCCCAGTCAACAATTCTCCTACCCACGCAAATATTCTTAATAAGGCGCTAAAATCCAGAAATTCCAAATTCTCAACTTTACATATACTATCTGATAATTAGAAGAATTGATCACTATTGTTCCGTAACTCATTCCAAAAATACTTCTCACGCTTTCTTATCAGACGTTGAGTCATTTCCACATTCCTGTATGTGGTTATTATATTCAATGGATGATGCGGCATTGCACAGATTAGGCTCCACAAAATATCCCCAATACCCACATATCCTTACAATATATCTCTGAGTAACATGGGACCCAAGAAAGTTACATCAGTAGGCAATTTTCTCCTTCGCATAGAGCATTTCAAACTAAGAATAAATCACACGACCGATTGAATTCCGAAATTTTATACAAATATTTCATTTCGACTCCGGCAATTAACTAATTCAAACAGATTTCTCCCGCACTTCAATGTCAGATTAAGTTTAAATTCTAACAATTTTCGATTAGCCCTCTGAATTGAGAGTAATTGAATGGATAGTAATTAAAATATAAAAAAAATAAATAAATAAAATTACAGTTAAATGTTTCGTCATACTTTATAGCGTAAGAATGATTTTATCCTTAAGTTTAAAAATGAAAAATATGATGCACAAATCTAAAGTAAGCCATTCTCTCTAATGTTTTCTTTTCGTTAATATTTCAAATATTGGTGATTCTTAGATGGACACAAGCCTGACAGAATTCAAAATTTCATCTAATGATTTTTGGAATTTTAAAATTAATTTAACAAAGTTAGTTTTAGGGTGGAAAACGATTAAAATACACCTAAACTGAAATGCTATAACAAATTAATTCCATGTAATAGCAGATCCGAGAATTCATGATTTGAGTGAATAAAGAAAAATTCTTAGAAATAAAAGTGGATAATACTAACTAAATACCGCTAAATATAATATAAAGGAATCCAAAAATTCCGAATATATTTTACCTATGATATAAGCCAAGTCGAATGATATTAGTAATAGAAGTTCACTAAATATTTTATTAAAAAGGAAATTAAAGAACTTTCATTTTTTATGGAAAGGATTGTGCTATTAAAGGAAATTTCAAGAGAAACCAAAAATTAGTTCAAACAGCAAGAAAATATTTGTTAACGACAGGAAATTTCAATATGCACTATGATTTCCAAATATAAATGAACGAAAACCACTTCCTATTCTGTTTACAAAATAATGCCATTCGATATCTTACGAAATGTTAGGGAAATTAATTGGAATTTCAATAATTAAACTCCTCTGCCCCTATTTACTGTAGAATTTCAAATTGATTTATCACTACTTAGGAATATCATTTTTAAAAATTAGGCACAACAGTTTTCAAAGTTTTCTAACTTATTTTTACTATCCATAACCAAAATTTTCGTTTTCATCAGAGACATTTTAACTTTGATCTCTCCGAAACGTTCTTACGCATTTAATACTAAATCCTTTCTCTAAATAAAGTACATTTGGAAATTCATCGGTTCTATGGTACAGAAAAATGAGCCTTATCGGTTGGAGTTTTAAAATCTGTGCCAACACAGATTTTACTACACACTTATTCCTCTATTTTAAACAGCTCATCTAACATCCATTAAAGATTCTATCTTGACTCTAAATGAAGTATCAATTATGAAATTTTTTTAGGCGCAACAGCCAAATTCGTCTTTCTATTAAATAATCAAATTTGTTTGGACAATAAAGTTCTCCAGTTGAAAAATTTAGCTTCCACAACTCAAAATGCGATTTTCCATATCACACTTCATAAGCAAAAGTTTGAGTAACAGCATATGAGCTAAACTAGATCAAGTTTAAATATTTTGCATGATATAAGAAAAAAGATATTACATAGAAACTATAAGAATTCTGAGCAAGACCGATAAATTTACAAAATTGTTTAGAAATATACAGAGATAAAACTATAGACGATTTAAATTACGCCTTATATGAAGAACCCGTATTTAGAGGCTAATTGATCTCCATATAAAATATAATGAAAATTAGTGGAAGAAAGCTGAATAGCCTTTTGTGTAATTTTGGAAAGTTCCCTATAACAATTTTAATAATTATTGTATCATAAAATTATTAAACTCTCGTTTTTAACTAAAATAGATTATAATCCTTGATAGTTACTCTAACCGTGGGGTTTATTCATATTCGTGAGTAAGTTCGTTTGCTTCGCATTAAGATGCATTTTTCGTTTTCCTATAAATTATTTTTGTTTGTGATTAAATATATTTTACTTAAATTCTTGAAAAGCAACAACCTCTAGCACTTTGAAAGGATATAAAAGAAACAAAGAGTCTCCGAAAATTTCATGCATGTAATTTATAAGCGGCTCGGACACCACAATTATATAGAAATACCTGGTTAATCTAATGTTACAGAGTGGGAAATCCAAAAGAAAATTTCTTCTGTCGTCCAAAAATGGCATAATGTGTGATGGATTCAGACGCTGATCGTTTCTGAAAGCAGCTTGGATACAATACTGTGGAATGATCAGCTGGAAAAGAAACTGCGATTAATATATATGATCAAATTATATTTATTTCTGTATTTATTATATAGTTTCAGAAAGGATTCAACCCAGCATCTATATAATCCACACGTACGGAATTCATTAATTTCTGAAATAGAAATCGATTGCTCTCTATTACAAATTGCCTTTTGCATTCCGTGAAAGATATTTCAATTAGAATTAAATATAATTTATTCGTTAATTCTTGGAAAGAATCAAAATCTAAACCTTCAGTATTTTGAAAATGTTTATTTCCCGATAATTCAATTTCAGAATATTCGATGCACGTAATCTCTAAACAGGTTAGATGCCACAATTATATAAACATACTTGGTAAATCCATTGCGGTAGAGCGGGAAATCCCAAAGAAAAATCTTATGTCCAAAATGGTTTGGGATGGTGTGATGGGAGTCAGGTGGTGTTATTTCCTCAAACGAGCTTGAATCTAGCTTTAATCAGGATTTTGTCACTAGGGCTAGAGCTGATCAAGCTGCACCAAATGGTGATGCAATATCTGTTAAAAACACAATTGAATAATATTAAAATATATAACCATTTTACTGAAAGACAGAAAATACAATTTTTTTCCTAACATATCAAAATTTTACAGACCCCCAATGCTTTTAATAGCACTTTACGTAAATTGTAGTATGTGAAGTATCAGTCATTCGCAATACTACAAACGTTTTCACTCAAATACGTTTAAAATTTTCTTATCGCATTGAAAGATTTAATAGTTTTTGCAGGTTTTCCTGTGATGCCACACTGAACTTTCTTTATGCGATAAATATAACGTTTAAATGTCTTCATGTAGTGGCATACAATCATGTTTTAAAATTTTTATTTAACAAGAGACCTCAATAACACTCGCGGCTTTTAACGTGTTTAAAATATTTTTTGGTAATGAAATTGAGATCTCCGTTTCTTCAGTTCTCAGCTTTTTAAGAAAACTACGACGAAAACCAAGAGCATCGCTACTGATTTACATAATGTACTATCCAAAAAAATGAAGCGACTATAGTGTGCAAATGCAAAAAATTATGGGCTTGTATTATAAACAAAACTTTTTTTATATGTTTTATTATAAGGAACTACTTTTATTCCTCACCTTCGTATAAAAGACGGTAAATGGTAAAAATATAACTATTGATATTCGATGAAATCATGCATTATCTTGACCAACAGTCATAGCATCGCAGCCAGTTTCTAGCATCTGCCGCCTTCAATCCCTATAGCATACAACGTATTAATAGTTACGCGTCATTAGAACTTTGGATTATCAAAATTTATAGCCTAAATTATTCTATATTCTTAAGAAATTTTCCAACTAAGCCAACAAGTTTTCTATAAATTACGAGGTGCTCATTAATCACTCTAGGTTAACGCTCTTCGTGCAGACATTTCGATATGAAACTTAAATTTGACTTAGTGATTTACTGAGAAGTGGTGTTCCCCCCAAAAAAATAATTCCCGCCCCCCCAAAAAAAATTGGATTTTTAGTTAAAATTTAAATTTATTCCCAAATTTATTTCTACTGATGCAAAAAAATTTTTTTTAACCATTAAAGAATAAATACCAATATACAAAATTTTATACAGAATCAAACATCTTTTCAGTAGTACTAATATTTTTCAGTCTATTTCGTTTTTTCAGATTTAGTTTTAAAAAATAGTAAGAATGCTTAGATTCTGTAATACTAATAATTTTTAAATTTATAAGTAGTAGAAATACAGATATTTGTCTCTTAAATTATTTTCAATAAAGGGAAACACTGCCTTACTAATTTTATATCAGTTTGAAACTAGGCTGCCGTAAGCAAATTACTTGGATGCTGGAGAATATCAAATCCTTGATACAAGAAGGTATCATTACTGCTCATTTTATCTTGCGAAATCATGCATACCAGTGTTTTATTTTTCTTGAAAAACAGGGATGTATTAGAAGTTAAAAAATCTTGTAATGCATTTTAGTGATATTCAGAAGGATTTTACAGAAGGTTTCTTTCTTTCTTTCTTTTTTTTTTTTTTTTTTTTTTTTGCACTTACATTGAGCGAGAAGCATATCTTTCTATGACAAGTAATTTTGAATAGAAGAGAAGTTACTATATGCAACACTACATATTTTTTTTTAACTTAGAAAAGAAAATGCATTATTTACAAATGAAATAAAATTTAAAAAATCCCAACTGGATGAAAAAAAAACCTACTTATAAAAAAACCTCTACTTTTTAACTAAACTATGCTTAATTTAATGTAGATTACACTTTAAGTCATTGAAATAAACTTCTTTAATAGAAAATATTCATCGGACATGATTTGATAACATCAATAAGATTTCGACTCAAAACTAGCTAGAATGATATTTTATTTAATTTCCGTCAAGATTTCTTTTGATGAAAACTAAGAATTCTGCAAATTTTTGCACTTTAAGTGAATTATTTTTTGTAAAAAGAAAATTCTAAATTTTTTACACTTATTAATAAGAGGAACCTCCAGTATTCAACGTTTTTATAGCACTTTGAATCAAATATTCCATAGAAAAACTGAAACGCCGTATTTCCCATAGCAGAATAGTACTTTTGAATTTTCAATTGAATATTTCAGTTTCAGAAACTGATTCCACAAAAAATTAACCTATATAATGTTATGCTTCACAGTAATTAAATTATATAAAACTAATGAAAAACAAACAGTTCAAATTGGTTCATTCACCCTTCCAGTAAACGTCACTGGAAATAATTTTCGCAATAAATATATAATTTTTTCACGCAATAGCTTTATATTCTGGTTCAAAGTATCAAAGTCTTCTACAATAATAAACCTATTCAGAAGAGAAAAATCTATTGAAAATTTATATTTCGATCAAAAAAGGGTCGAATCTTCAAGAAATAAAACACTCGCATTTCTTCATTATGTTCTTGGGAATTCGAAAAGAGATACGCAACTTACCAATTATCACTTAGTCTAGCATCAATGGTGGGCAGATTTTTTTAAATGGCATTATTAAAATACTCGGACATACAAGGAACAATAAATGAGTGCCTTACCTTCAGAGTTCAAATATTTTCAGGCATTTAACATAATTTATAAAAAAATCTTCCACATTTCGTAAGGAATGAAAAACAATAAATCTTCTATCAGTTTTTGAGGGTCTTGAAATTTCTCATGAATCGTTCTCTTCTTCCAAAGATAAATACATCGTGGCAACTTAACAAGCCGATATTAAAAAAGGGGTTACAAAATAAGCTATCCAAATTCGAACCCAGTAGAAGAAAAAGCAATAACGAAAATATTTTTAAATAAACAAGAGTAATTTTGATATATTTAAAAAGAAATATTTTGAATTTTGCAGAAAATGAGGGAAAAGTGAAACAATAATAGCCTACAAAATTGTTAGCAATTATAGGTGATTATTTTATATGCTATGAGAGGATTTTAACAAAAGGGATATCAAAAAGTGATGGCCCAATAGCATTGGAGTCAATGAAGATATACCATGCTATTATTTGACTCCGAATCCTAATTAATATTTTCAGAAATTCTCCGGCAAAACTTATTTAGATGCTTACGAGACCCGGTTATGCAGTCTTCGTCCTAGACTTTGTTATACGTCTTTTTTTCCGTTTCCCGAATGCATACATATATATGAATCCGATTTTAAAGATCAATAGATTATTAAATAAATATTTATTACAATAATGGATAAAAAGTAGAGAAAAATGTAAAATTCTAAACCCCTAAACAAAGATTTTTTTATCAAATCATGCAAAAGAGATTTAATTAATTCTAAGCACTCGCAATAATTCTAACAAAACAGCGGTGATCCTAAGCGAATAATTTTGTTCGGATCCCACAAATATGATTGCTGTCAGTAGACAGGACCGTAGTCCACGAATCCTTTTAGTAGAATCTGAACCAAACAAAAACTGAAGATGCTTAAGCTAGGAGGACAGGTTTTATCAGGATAATAAACTGAGTCGCACTTGTAATTTTGCGATGGCTAAGATTAAATTTTATCGTTTTAAATTTTATGTAATAATTATCTATATCCGATTCCAATTTCTCACTAGAAGCTTGAGATATATTTGTTCTGAACAGTTTCTTCTATTTACAAAATATTGAACAGATTTTCGTTTTTAAAAGGGTTATCTTAAAAGTACTAAAAAACAAATTTTTAAAAAAATACCTTGCCTTAAAAAACTTTATCGGAATTCATTGTTTTGGATTCGACTCGCTCAAAATGAATTTTTACTTGTTAGAGTGGATTGAGCATCAGTAATTTTGAACCTTGTTAGAGTTAGAGATACATCTTTTATTATAGCTTCTATTCCTCACAATTTTTTTTATTTAAAATGTTGAATTTTCATTTGACATCTTTACATATTGTAAAATGGGGTGATCTTATCCTGAAACGCAAACTTTATTATCAAATACCATGATCAAAGACATCTATGAAAAAATAGATCTTCTTTCCAGGAGCATTTGAAGTAATTTTTGCAAGTTTCTCAGATTTATCTGATTCTGAAGCAAATAATCTTTTTTATTCAGTTAAAAGAAAATTATTATTATATTAAAATCTAAAAACTGTAACATTTACTTCTATTTGCTGATATTGTCCGTCAAATTCTTGTTGAATCACGTGACATTCTAGTATATAAATGCAATTTCTTCGATTTTTCGTTTCTGGCTTATAACCTTTTCCTCGGAATTGCTTATAGGCAACTAATTTCTCAAGCTTTTCAAATTTGATATCACAAATTTCTTATAAAATATATTTTTGAGCACCTTAAATAAAAGTTTGCATTTGAAAGTAAGTAAATAAATTTCGATATCTTTTCATAGTATATATAGAGAGAGAGAGAAAGGGATGATACATTTTCGAATTTTTTTTTAAATCCATAACATTATTTATTATTACATATCATTATGATATATCATATCAAACATATCATTACAAAACTGTATTGAATATGTTTGAGAATCGGATTAATCAAATTAAAAAAAAAAACTCTGATTGTTGTATCGCAGGCTTCAAGTTCCCATTTTGCTTGATTTGATAAGTTATTTCCAGAATTCAACTTTTTCGATTCTATTTCGACAAGCTGTTTCTATTGTTTTAAAATAAGATCTATATTTAATTTCTTGTCTAGATTTTAAGTTATAGCTTCTTTATAGTTATGCCCATTTTTAAGTTTATAGCTTCTGTATAAATGAATTGGTTTAGGAAAGTGCTGCTATAAAACAAAGGACATCAGCACGTTATCAAAAAAATGTGTGACCGTTCTCTACAATGAATCACTTGAAACTGTATAGCGATTTCATTGTTTATTTATAGTAAAAAACAAAATATGGCGGATCATTAAGGTTTATTATTGATTTAATTTCAGACACATTTTTTTAAAATAAGAAACTAAACTTTTTGAATTGGTGAATGCTTATTATGTTAGAAATCGTACTGCATGTGTATTCATTTTTTCAACATATAACAATGGGACATTCGAAATTTAATCTCTAACATTGCTTTGTGTTTCAATTTTTATAAAGCTTTCTATTTCATAGAAATTGTTATATCTTGAATATTTTTTATATAATTTTAATGTTTGCGATTATACTTCTGATCAAACTTTATTTCTCCTTATAAAATTATATTTTGGATCGAATGATCCTACTTTTCTTCAATATTTGGAAATAGAATTCTACATTTAAATAACGGATTTTATTTAAGAAACTTTAAAAGTTAATACACACTAAATTTGAAATCTGTGGCTTATGATTGTTTTTCGTTAAAAATATCACTTAATCTGCTAGTGGGTCACTTATTTAAGTATTCCTAAAAGTTCTTTAAAGTTTTACTGAAATTTTCTTGTCCATTTCTTTTGCATTGTAATTAAAAAATGCTTTAATAATTGGCTGAAAAGCTACTTTTCTCATGGTCAATTCTTTCTCTGGATTTCACTTGAATATTTAATTAGGATTGAGATTTTCTTTTGCGATAGGGACGCAATTATACTGTAGCTATGAGAACTTCTGTTTGAAATCGAAAGGTCAAGAGTATGAATAATTACGGCAATTGGAGACCTTTGAATTAGTCGAAACAATTCAAATTTATGACTAAACAAGATCTAGAAGAAGCCATATTGTTTATCTATTTTAAGAATATCTGAAAACGAAAATCCTACGAATTAATTTAAGAGTTTTAAATCGAATTAAACAGTAACACTCGTTTGCAGTGCTATAATTAAAATGATTCCAATGTCTAAATCGTTAATTGACAAACGATTCATACTTGCCTGATAATATCGGTTACATTACCGTGCATTAAGCGAGTCGTAAGCTGAATGTTAATTTTAATTTCATTTGCTTATTAAGTAAACAGCATGAATTATATTAGTATATCTTATTGAAACTTATGTCTTTAATTTTTCTATTCTAGATGAGCAAGAGACCCGCTGGAGAGCCTGAAGGTAAAATATATTTATTTTCTATTACATAACAAATGAACTCTATAAATGGCTTATCTTTAGGGATGTATTCAAAATGTAACAATTTGGGAATTTTCGGTTTTATTCTTGAAAAATCGAATTTGCGAATTGTGTATTTTTAATAGGCGAATGGGATAATTTTTTTACGTGGCAGTATATGACATAAATAAATTTTCTTTGGAATGTTGATATTTTTACCTAAACACAATCATATTAGTATCTTTTAATTAAATGAATCTCCCGTGCTTTGCAAGTCATCTGATAAATAAGGCAGTTAGCGTCAGACGGTATACACTCAGCACCCATTACAAAGTTAAAGTCTCCTTTGCTGTCATTTGGTGACTTGGCGACGAAAGCAAATATTCCTGGAACTGCTGGAATTTCGTCAAATACATCAACTACGAATATGCCTTCCATAATATGTGTTTCCCTCTGACTGAATCTAAAATGAACTGAAATGCGCAGACCATAAGTGTGGCTGAGTGTAGTATTTTTGAATTCAAAAATTTAGTACAACTTGTTTCGACACAAAGATAGCATTTGATCAGCAGAATCATAAGCATACTCTTGATGCAAATAATGGTTTTCCAAAATGGCTTTTCCTTATTGCAGTAATTTTTCAATGAGAGTATGGAGATTAAATTTTAGATTTCAAACTAAAAATGAATACTTTACTTAAAGAAATATTCGCTTGTTAATGTAAAATGAATTTGAAGTAGACATAAAAGTAATTCCGTCTATTGTAAAATCAAAAAGTTCCCATGATTTGCAATTCTAATTTCGACTATTTCCAATACAGAAAACGTTCCAGTTTCTTTTAATTGAATGAACTGTTTCTACAATTTGTCTATTCATTCGGTTTCACTGTACTAAGTGCATAAAACGGTTAATGAACTCTTCATGTTGAATACAAGATGAATTGTTTATCATTAATTTTTTTTAATTTTCATACGAAATCCTACCTTCTAAATTGAGAACCCAACATTTCCTGAAGCAAAAAAATACTTATAAATTTCATTCCACGGAGGTATTAAATGCATTTTGTTAGGAAATAATATTGGCAATCATTAAAAATTGGCAAAATAGAAGCATAATACATTCTTAAGGAACAAATGTTTTCCGAATAAGTTTTTTGTTCAAAATTGGGATGTTCGGGTATAATGATGGCAAATATATAAGTTGAAATTATCGTTCTGAATACTTGTGAATGATTTTTATAGATGCTAATTAAATCATAGCAGTGTATGTATAAATAAAAATGACTTTTTTCTAAATTCTAATTGAAATAACAAATTGTGAATAAAGATAGCTTTTATTTTCTGAATTGTATTCTGATATGAAAATGGGTAACCATGCATTTATTTTCTTGATTGTCATTCTAATATAAAATGAAGAATATATATATTTTTTATTCCTTCAGGTGGCAGTGGTGGAAAGAGAATACATTTTGCCGATGAATCCATCCACGGGCCGGTACGTTTTTATTCATTATAATACTTTGAAACGTTCTTAAATTTGAATTTATAAAATACGCAATATTTCTATTCAGATGCTTTATACGAAGCAGTTGAAAATACATTTTAGGAATGGAACTGAAATTATCTCCATTCTCTTTCCTGAGTCATTCTGTAAAATTCTTGAAAAATATGCCAGTAAAATATTGTATATTTAGGGCTTAAATTTTTATTTTTAAGATCGTCCTTATATGTAAATGTGTATTTTAGCCAAAAATCAAAGTTTCACTTTCACCGGTACCCCAGAATAAATGCTGACTAAAATTTTCAATTATTTAATGCAACTCGTTTCTTCAGTAAAATATTTTGAAGCTACGAATTTTGGTACCCTAAAATGCACTCATATTATCATATACCTTATGTAGATCTCTTCATTTCACTATGCATCTCATTCCCTAAGAGCTCTCATAAAATTTCGACTTTAAAATACAAATTATTAAACTGAACTTAATGTGGAAAATATTTTTTTCTGAAATCATTTATTTTTCTGAGTACTCAAAATAATCTGATGTGCCTTATAGAATTTTTCCTAATTTATAAAATATCTCAAAGAATTTGAAAAATTTTCTCAGATTCCTGAATGAATTAAATTATTTAACTTTCAAATAATTTAAATAACTGAAATACAAATATTAAAATGTTTTCATTTCCAATTGCTTTTTGGTATATAAATATACTTCAAATATTATGAATTCTACATTTTATGCAGTCTTTTGGTCCTAAAGAATCGCAATCTGCAAAATATACAGGAAATACAAAATATTCGGAATCAATCAGTGCTTTAAAAAAAAAGAAATTTTAATCCACGATTTTAACCAGCGAGTTAATTGATTTCCAGAATCAAACTTTGCTTTTAAAAGTTTGAGGCGATTGATTCTCACTATCATAAATTCGTGAGGATCGAAAAATTCCAATTAAAAACCGAAACAAAGTTTTAACTTGAAATTCAGTTTTAACCTTTTCTATTTTTAATCGAGTGGTACAATACGGCATTTGAAATTGTACTAACTTTTAAGGAATATATAGCTATGATCATCCACCCCTTATCCCTTAAAATATATAGAACTTTTATTTTTGATATAGCCTATCCAAAGTTGCCAATTTTCAGTCCGTTTCTTTTCTCTGCGCATTCAAATGCGAACTGGAAATTATTAATATGGTATATACTTAGTCACCAATTACAACATGAGGCAGTACCTTAGTGTAGCATTTATAGACTTTGATTTTGAAAATTCCACCTGTCCGTATCGATTTCATTGGATAAGAATTGCAGACAGCGATTAACTTGGTCTAATCGTAACATTTATTTTCTCTGAAAATACTATGCAAAAAGTCCCTTTGCACCCAAAACCAAATTTTTTCTTAATGACATTTTATTAATTGTAAGGAACAGGCAAAAAATCCTTGGTATCATGTTTGACGGTATCGGTTCTTTTTCATGCATTTTTATTCACTGAATTAGTGTTTGCGATCGCTTAACATTTTACGACGTTAATGCAGTATAGCTTTAAAGGTTGATCTCATTTCTCTAACAAGTATTTATCGCCGCAGTCTTAAGAATTCCAAATTGAACCGCAGATGTGTTGTGTATACTTCAACACTGCCTTTTTACCTCTCACTTTGAACTACGCACTTAACCAAGTCAGTCGGCTGTGTGATCGTGCTTTAATACCTTCTCTGATCAGCAAAAACCTTTTGGAGAAGGAATCTTAAGGAGGTGGAATATGCTCTTTAATTGGTATTTCTTTCAAACGTTAAGCAATCGCTCTCATCCACAACAGGAAAATCCTCTCAAATCATGTTCGTTCTTCCTGTATTTTCAAACTGGAAAAGCGTGTGCATAAAGTGCGTGCAGTTCCAATCAGAACACTTATCCATATTCTCCTCTAGTTTGAATTTGATATGCATTTCAAACATCTATTCCAAAACTCCCCAAAAGACGCTTCAGCCCTGTTTGCTAATCGATTTTTAATTCTCATTTACAAATGATTTGGACATCATGCACGTTTTTGAGGGTTCGAAGTACTTTAACAAAGTGGGTAGCATCTTTAATCTCTAGTAATCAAGCTGTAAATTTGAAATTTCATTCGTTTTACTTAGTATCTGTATCCAAATTAAATACCATTTACATTGCTCTTCACTGCCGGCGCCCTGGCACCGGAATAGCGTGTCTTCCTCGTGATCCGGGCGTCCCGGGTTTGAGTCCCGGTTCGGGCATGGTTGAAACTCTGCGTTCTGTCTGTGAGGCGTGTGAATGTGCCCCCTCGTAAAAAGGGGTTGTGCAAGCGACTGAGTGTGTAATCTTCATTTGAGCTAGAAGTCAGACTTCTGCCCTCTGGGTGCTCAGGGGTCTTTACCCTCAGAAGGTACTGCACCCCCTTTCCGTGGTAACACGGACACGACATCATCATTGCTCTTCACTATTCAAGAAATAAGGGTTATAAAAAAATTTACTCACCCTCTATAGAAGCTTTCACCAGCTTAAATTTATATAATCCATTCGTGTTGGAAATTGAATTTCTACGCCATGTTCGACGATATAACTAATAGTTTATATTGGATCTCTCATGGTGTTGATATCAAGGGAAAAAAGTATGTTAGGGGAAAAGTATGTTCAAGGGAAATAAGCGAATGAACTTCTTATTCAACCTCTTCGTGATGCTGAAGTGGGGCACATTGTCGAAAAAGGGATAATTCAAAAAAGACATGATGAATTAAATTTATGTACAGCTAATAAATTGTGAAATGTTAATCCTGGATTGCAGTGAATTTCCTCTTTAAATTGCATATTTCATACCATAATTCATTTAAACTTCATTCAAGCTTTTCCCACAAATATTTTCATTTCTCAAAACCTCCCATTCCCTAAGAAATGAAATCTTAGCTGTAGCCCTTTAATTATAAGGCAAGTTTTAATAGATTATTCAGCCATGATTTCAGCGAGATTCTTAACATTTTCGTTTTAATAGTTGCCATCTATCATTTTCATTTGGACAAAACGGGCATCTCAACATTTCTGACATTTATTCAGAAGCGGCTATTTTACATGCCATTTGATAGTAATGGCTTTAATATTTTTGTTTCTAGCAATTTCTTGTTTAATTAGCTCAAGCAGTTTTCCTAATATTAATGGTTTAATAAATATTACATTTATAACCTGAATTTTTATTTAGGGATATCTTATCCTACAAAAGGTTCTTGCTTCAATTTAATACTCGCATCAATCAACATTTCTTGCTGCTAAATAAAAAGCTGTACTTATTTTTGAATTAAATTTGGTTGTAAATATCCCATGCTTAAATTAACTCCATGCCTGGTCAAAACAATCTACACAGATACACAAAGAATATTTTGCTGATATATTGAAGGATATTTTATCTGGAAATAAACGCATGTCGCATCTAAAACATTTTGCTCTTCCTGAAATCTATAAATTTTCTAAATAAGTGGCTCAAAATTTTAACTCCATTGCTCGCTTGAAAAATCTTTTTCCTCTGCCTATTTTTGAAGTGTCAAGCAGACCACAATTTAAGTATTATTGATAAAATTGCATTTCGTGTTGCTCGGTTTTAAATATCTGGATATTTATATTAATCTAGTTAATTTAAAATGGTTAAAGACGTTACGAGAAAGGTTTTTTTATATCGTTTCAGATTCTTGTATGTTTAAAAATAGTTTTTATTGGGTTTGGATTTCATAGTGTTTTTATTCTCTACTAGATCAATACTATTAGGCTAACATGTTTCTGTTTCGCCAAAGAAAAGTGAAATTTGGTTTATCTAGATTTAAAGCTAAAATTTTCTCATAAATTTAATCAACTTATTCTTTTTTTTTATTGGAGACATGCTGGCCTGAATGTTAAGAAATTGAAACTGATGACGAAAATTACTGTTGGGAAAACAATTTTTTTTAATTTATAGGGAGTGGCATACAGGTGTTACTGATTTCTCAGTAAATGAGTTTGGAAAAATATCCTTATTTGGGAAAAAAAAAACATTGAAATTTCAGGAAATTCAGTTGTTTTGCAATTCTTGAAAAACCTAAACTCTTATTAACATCACCCTTTCGGCTAAACTCTTAAATCCATTAATGCCATAAGGAATCTTTGCTTACTGCATCATGATAGTTACTATACAAGATGATTAAAAAAAAAACTTTCCCTCTGAAGTAGGAAATGTTAAATTAATCCCGTTAATGTGATGTTAAATTAATCGAAGACCTACTCTATCATCTTTTATCATTGTTCTCGAAAACGTTTTTCGTAATGATTAAAGTTGTTTGAAGACAATTAAGAATATTGATCTTCATCTATGTATTTAACTGTTGAATTGGACATATGCAATCCAAGTTAAAGACTTAAACATAATAAACAAAAGCTATTTATACCCATTTTAAGGTAATTTAATGTTTCATAACTTGGATCATTCGGGGATTTTGATACTAACTGAATAATATTTCCTAGTTTCATTGAGTTATTGTTTCATTCTGTTAAGTTTATTTTAAAGGGATATAACTGCTTATTTTATTTGCTTTATTTTAATCTCGAATGTGTTGCACGTTGAGCTTCGCATGATTTTTCTTTCTCGACAATTTATGTATAAATAACACATTGACCAATTAATAATTGTGTAATGATGGTAAGACAAATAAAGTTAATTATTTCCATCCTTCAGTGTCATTTTTACCATAAATATTCGAATTAGTCGCACCGTGGATATTGTTTTAATAAATACTCATTAGTCAGAGATTGGGATTTTAAAAAATTGATTTAAATATAGTACACATTGAAACGTTCATAAAAATAATATACAGGAATATATTTACAATTATCAAATTTTTATTAAAATTAACTGGATAAAATTACAATTACACTTACATTATACAAATAAGGTAGCTATGAGTTATATTTAAAAATTCAAAAAATCTTTGATTTAAAAAATTACTGCATGACTTCATTCACTAAAATTATTAGCATGAACAGTTGTCAGAATAAATATTTTAAATTAAGTATTCTCTTTTTAAAACTAAGTAATCTGTGATTAATTAAACATTTTTAATTGGAATGTTAAAATGCATTTTACAAGTATTTAGTTTTATATAATGAATCGAGAGAATTAAAATTAGAACAATTTTCCTTACAGTTTTAATTCTTAAAAATAAATGTAATAAATAACAAAATCGCAAAATGAGAGTATAATATAGGATTTAATAATCTGTAATTTCCATCTCTAATATCATGGGTAGCATTGATATAAGCATAAGCGCAGCATTTTGATAAAGACTTTGATCATTTTTATAATATTTTTAATTGATCTGTACGAGACAATAATGGAGTATACTTGAAGATGTAATGTAAAATTAAGAAGTTGTTAGATAAATAAAAATTTAAAATATTTATCCAAAAAATAACTTATACTTGTTTATTGCATTCATTAAATGGTTCAAAATAAATTTGACTACTAATTATGAAAAAGAAACCATTATTTTCGAAACCAATGTTTTCGAAAGAAAGTGAGGAAATGTTATGCTGACCGCCTCTAATGCCGGGAATCTAGAGGTTGAGTGACAATTTTAAGCAAAGCTTTGCAATGTGGAGACACAATATTTTTACACTAAGGGTCACCAGGAGTCGCATGACTCGTTTTGACTACGCTTATTTCGAGAAGGATGAAGCGACTATCTGTACTCATTTATCTCAGCTTAATGGGCTTTCGATATGTTTTTGTCAATTAGTGAATATTACTTGGGATATTTTCATCTGGAATCTCATTGTTTTTGATATCGTTTCAAGTTTACATAATTCGGAATTATTAAAGCATTTCGATTTTTCATTGATGCTATGACTTTTGACGAGTTTGGAAATCCATTAAATCATAGCATAAAACATAATTATTTAAAACATATTATAAACATGACTTGATAGCATTTCCCGATTAGTGAAAATATTTCCAAACTAAAAAAACCTGAAGTATTGAAATCTTTTAATTTATTGTTATCAACCGATTGTTTTAAATAGAACGAATATAATACCATCTCTAGAGTCTTGAAGAAAAATCCTTTTATCTGAAAATTGGAGAGTAGATTTAATTTCATTTCCCCTGATTGAGATTTTCGTTAAGAAGAAAAACACATTTTCCGAACAGACTGCTAAATTATTACAAATAACAGATTGGAAATTGCCTAACTCTGCATTTAACACTTATAAACCAAACCAAAATATTAGTGCAGTGATGTAACCTCAAAAATTGAGCCTTGTCAAAGTTTAAATTACAGTAATTTCACAAATCTAATTTTTCTTTTAATTTTATAAATTTCGAATTTTTTTCTTTATTCGTTAATCGGTTCTTCTGCCTTTGGTCAAATACATTAATTACTGATTATATCAATGATATAAAAATCTGGTCATTTGTTTTTCTTGGGGAGAGCAAAACCTTTCCGAAATTTTTAATATATCAAGCATGTATTCTATCATTTAAACTTTTGCATAAATGCCTTGGTAAAATATCAATACTGCTTCAAATTCCACCCCTTAAACAAAACAAGCTTCCTCGTGTAATTGAATATTTAAATTTCAGTGTTGAGAAATATTTCGCTATAAACCTATGCTCATTACAACGCTGCATTTGTACTTCCTTAATACAATTTTTTAAAACGATTCTTTTCTTGATTTCAGGAACATTTAAGGCTCGTTCGAAGGGTGGAGGAGTTAGAAAGGAAGGTGAGGGCTCTGAAGGAGTCGAATAAAAATAAAGATGAATGGATTGATCATCTTCAACAGGTAATTTGATTTCACGATTTCATCGCATTATTTAAGAGTATGCGAAAGACAAAAGCTTTCTATAACTGTGTAGCCAAGTCATTAGCGTTTACGAACCTTCTAGACATCAATAAATAGTTTTTCCGAAAATATTCAATTGCCCTGTGCCTGCGTATGCATAACTTCATCTGATATGAAACAAGATGGTGCATCCAGAATAATTTAAATAAAATATTTCTAATGTAAAATATATTCTTGTATAAATTACAATATCCAACGATTTTATGATTTGATATTTTTTTATTTATAATGAAATTTCAATTCAGTTACTTGATTTTTAACAACTTTCTTTAAAATGTTTTAAAGGATATTACCAGGTAGAAACAAGTTTTTTAATGTAAAATAATTATTACATTGAAACTGAATAGGTGTTTGTTCTGTATATAAATTAAGCATCCGTTTCTTTATTTCTTTTCTCCCGTGTATCTGTTAAAATATTCTAACACAGTTTTTCAGTATTGTTTTTCTGAAAATTATACATATAATCACAAAACATTTTATAAAAGTTAATTTCCAGAGTCTATAAAGGAAATGATTAGTGCTGCTATGAAATTTATATCAGTGGAAAGTTATGTTCAAGTTTAAAAGGACATGAGCAAATCGTTTCCCTAAGATTTTTTTTTTCATTTGTTGAATTTTAAATTAATTGAAACATTAAAATTGGAATATTTTAATGGTAATTGCTTATTTTTACTTCCGTCAAATAAATTTTAAATTCATTAATGCAAATTCTGCCAGGAACTATTTATAAGAAAAAAATTCTTTAAAACAACTCAAGGAATAATAGCTTAATTATCACCGATATGTTGAAGCAAAGTACTTATAATGCTAGAATACAATGGTTTAAATCTAATTTAACAAATTTACTTTTAAATTAATTTTGATGGTTTTGGAATATAGAGAAAATATTGAACTGCAAGGAAATCTATAATAAATATATTTCATCCTCAAGGGCGTGTAAAAATATCTTTTGGGTTACAAAATTGATGATTGGTTGGTTTAGTTATATTAACGTCCCGTTCAAAGCAACACGAGGGCTATTTTGGGACGGACTTCGAAATTTTGAACCACGGTTAGATGACGAGGACGACACCTGAACGAGTCATTGATGAAATTTTCTTAAATCTATTTTCGTTGCATGATACAGCATTTTAAAAAAATTTAAATTGCGCAGTCGACTAAACTTTTGATCGGATTAGCGATTTCAAATCTCTTCTCTTTATAGTTTATTAAGACTAACCCACACATGTATATTCTCTTTTCGAAATTGCCATTGATTACACGTATTTAATTTGTCAATTTCTCTGGAAAGTTTAATGCAGTCACGAGAAACAAGGAAGTCTAAGCTTGGTTATACTGTAACAGCTATACTTTGTTACAATTACAAATTTTACATTATTTTTACGAAGGGAAAATCCGTAGATATACTGAAATTTGATAATGTAATCTGAATGATGAATGTAATCTATTAACCATCTGAACTTCGATACTGTAATTTAAATTAGATTACATCAATCTGCACCTGCCTGATTATTTTCAAATCATTGAATTTCAACAAATAATCTGTACCTTTTTAAAAACTAATTTTCTTACCTTAGCAATATATGTTAAATTTTAGAAAAGATGTATTCACACCTTCTCGATCATTAAAATCTATACAAAATGTTTTGCAAACACCTTAAAACTCGGTATGAGGCTTAATTAAAAGCCTGCTTTACATTTTACTTCAACATATGATTAATTTTGATTAAAAAAATTTTCTTGGGATTCTTGTATTTCATTAAAATATGAATTTTGTGAGGAAAATAATGATAGTAGCAAATTTCAGACATCGGTAAATATTAGCATAGGAACTGAAGCAATTCATTCTTTTTACGATTTCTGGCTTTGACTAACTCATCCAAATCCCAAACGAGAATCAAACATTTAGTCCTAAACATTTTATGTAGGTAAATGTTTGATTTTATTCTCTTCTTAATTTTTCAAATTTATTTCTCATCTATATCAATACATTTAGTGTTTTTATAAAACCTGAAGTTTAAAAAAAAAGTTAAAATAATTAACCTGTATTTGAATTTTTTTAAAGTTATAACACTTTTCAGTAATAGTGTATTATGAAATTAGTAATAAAAAAAATCAAAAATATTGATCTAAGTAATAAATGTTAAAATCTGTTATTAATTCATAACTTCAAATCTGGCGGATTTATCTCCGCTTTTTTCTCTATAGACAATTTTTTTTCGATTTTGAATCACTCGAGACACGATAAACAGATAGCAGTCAGATCTATAAGCATCTGTTTGAAGATAAATATTGCTACTTGCTTAAAAATAAAATAATTAAACTATTTCGTTTACTTTCATTCTTTACCGAATTTCTCAGCAGAAATATATATATTGAATTGTGCGCAATTTCTCTGATTTGAAAGAAAAAGTATTGTAATTGGAAGCGCATATTATTATGATACGTAAATTTTTGAATGCGTTCAAAATGCTATAGTTGTATTGCATTCGGACTCAAATAAAATGAATTCAAGTTTTGAATACTATTTTGATGAGAGAAAAAACATTGAGAGAAAATTCTGATCGGAGAAATTTCGAGTTTCAAACTGGCGTAAAACAGTTCGATTACTAACATTTAAGTTCTGAAAAGAGTTTCATAGCTTCACTTAAAACTTGATACTAATTTTGTCTTTTTATAAAGATTCTTATTATTTAAATCAAAATTCTAGGAATGTGTATGTGATTACATTAAATAATGCAGTTGTTCAATTAATTCCATATCTTTTCAGAATTTATAGATATTTAACTATTTACCGATATTTCAAGAAATAAAAATAACTGCGTGATATCGTAGATACAGTGTATTTCTGAGCTTTCCAACTATGAGGGAGGTTTTCTTAATGGTAATTGGGAATTTTTCTTTTCTACCGAATTGAAAAGTTTCTCCACTTTAGGAAATTGCTTTTTAAAACAAACTTTTATTTTTTTTTTGTTTTTGTTACTGATTTCCAAAAGTTCAACTTTTTCACTTGAATCTTTAGCTTTCATGCATCTTTACTATTACACACGAAATACTAATAAATTTTGATAATTTAAACTTCCAGATACTGTGGAATATTTTATTGTTTTTCCTATGCATGTCAATTAAAATTGTAATGCACAGTTTTCGTTTAAATTATAAAAATTTCAGATTGCAGTTGAAGTCTACAGAGTGCAATGAATATTTATACATTACACCGTAAGCAAGAGTTTTTACCATCATGTAGTGGTACACACCTGTTCATAAAAAAAGTCCCAATTTTTTTTCTGGTACCTCAAAATGGGGTTAACTTTGACACTTTAAAAAAATGGTTTTCAGTCTCTTTGGCTCTTAAACAAAACAATATAGATGTCAGTTCCATTGTATAATGTGCATGTTTTTCTATCGGTTTCAAATATTTAAGCACTGTTTGGCTAATGATAGCAACTTTTTGATAATCAACAGAAATTAGTTGAAAAGCCATTTATGATTTAAAAGTAAAGTATTAATGATTTAAACGCAAGGAGAAAAAAACTAGTTATTCAAAATAATTACTAATATTCGGAATCGCTTTTAAATTAGTATTTTCTGTTGCATTTCAAATGAACATAATTCCGTACAGTTTAGCAAAACTAGATCAAAATGGGTCAACTTTAAAAATTCGGCATTTTTCTTCCCGAATTGATATAAATTTTTTAGTTTGTACTCTAACGGTTTGATAAGCATTTAAGAGGCATATTGGCAATAATGTAATAAGACATAAGCATATAACTTAGATATAAATTATAACATTAAATACAATTAGTTGTAGGAAATCGGACTATAACCAGTTAAAAAGCTTTATAAAATTGTATCCCATGAATAATTTTAAGTAAAATTGAAACAAAGATGGCAGATTTCGTGCATTTGTGAAAAAGATTAGATTCTCGAACAAATTATTGCCTGCAAACTGAGGAATCCGCCTTGGTATCTTTCATAAAAAAATTTCAGAGTTTCGGTCAATAAAAAAGGGGCTAATCCTTTCCAAACATTTCAATCTCAATTAAGACATGAAATGGAGACACCTAACTGACAGAAAAATCAGAAAAATAAAAACAATGAAGAATCTTTTTTGACATTTTTAGATATCTTATAAGATGAATATGAAATATTGACAATTAACATAACCCAGAATCCCGTATAACTCTTCATAATTAAAAATTAGAACACTTATCATAACAAGTTCTTGGAGAGAAGAGTGTCGGTTATTTTATTGAAAAATTCGCTTAATTACATTGCTGGAAGTTTGATTTGTATGAAAATGGCAAACCAAAGATTTTAAAAAATCCCAAAAGTCCATTATGAAATTTTACTGAATATTTAAGGTATTTTGAGCCCAATCGATCCTCATTGGAATTCAAACCCTGAGAAAATTTCATTCTCAGAAAGAATTAAATCAGACCTTTAGGTTTAATAATTTTTAATGCATTTTTGTATTAAATTTGTCTTCGTCACGAAAGGTTTAATATTAAAGTGTTTTGATATTTTTTGTTAGAATTGAACCGGATTGAACAAAATTTGAAAATTTACTTGTTTTCAAAATAATTTTCATTGTTTATTTTAACAATAGAATTTGCTTGAATTGTCATTTTTCCATGTAATACAAAAGTATCGGGTGAGACTAATTAATTATGAAACTTTTGAACTATTTTTAAAAATGGCCGTTTTAAAAATCAATTGAAAGATAATATGCCAAAATTGTCCAGATTAGTTGTATATTCAATATTCGAACTATTCTACAATGCATACTGATTTATTTATATTTTAATCGATTTAATGAAATAAATGAGAATCTTTTTCTTTAACAGAGAAATGAAGATTTAAATGAAGAAAATCGTAATCTTCATAAAAGAATCAAAGAAAAAGGTGAAAATACGGTAAGAAATTTAAAGTATTTGCTTATCTTTTTCTTGAAATATTGTTCTTAATCATCCAGTATGTCATTAAAATTTATGCGAGTTCCTTCTAACTAGATTAATATAAAGTATTTGTTTATTAATATTTCGCAGTTCATATCGATTCTTAGAATTATTTTTTAACCATGCTTCATCAAAATATCAAGTGAAAGTTTAAGAATCTGTATTTTAATAACAATGGATGCTTTTTACGAATTCCGATTATGTTATTGGTTTCTCTTTCTGGTCACTATTACTGTAGAATAACATTTAATATTCAGGGTGTCACTAAACTTTTTCAGGGTGATGCATCCACCCAGGTTCAAGAAGCTGATATTGATAGAGAGATGCTAGGGGCCCCAGAAGCAGCCGACGAAGCAATAGACGCTCAGGCTGTTGTTGAAGAAATTGAAATGCCAATTCAAGTGGAGGAGCCACCACCTGAGCAAGTAGAGGCCATTCCGGCACCGCCCATGCCAGCGCAACAGCAACAGGTTGTTGTGCCTGAACCAGTATTCAATCATGCAAGGGTAAGTCTTTTTTTTAATTATCTCAATCAGAGTACTTAAAAATTTCTATTTGTAAAGCTGTTAGCATTTCATAATAAAAATAAAATTATTTGTAAGATACAAACAGTGCACAAGTACACTACTACTTGAACTAAATCTTAGTAAATGAAACTGTACTAAAATATATTGTCTCTGATTAATATGTTGCACTATAAAGTGTGTGTATCAAGCCGCACAGTATATAATTATAGAGCAGGAGGCTAATGAATATCGTTTCAGATTATAAAGATTTTTTACCCAGAACGATTGAAATATTCTGAATTTTCATACATTAAAAAGGCTTAGCGAAGGACGGGACTAATTTAAGCAGCAATGATTTTAATTTGCCTAGCTACTTTTTAAGGACAAATTAATGCAAGTTTTCTATTGGATAAAAAATGATTTGTTGAAATATTATTATACTGAAACTGATTTAAATTATCTGCTGAACTTGCGTCAAGACGTCTACCAAGTGAAAATCATGAACCATCTAAATCATTCATTTATGTAAGAACAAGCTGCATCGTATAATTAATAAGAGTTTGAAATATAAACCAAAGTAGAAATAACCAGAAATGAATTTAAGTAGTATAAAATGAAATAAAACTGAACTAAAACCGGAACGGTCGGAACTTTTTCAAGGCTGATTGCCTTGCAGGGATGCAAAAGAGGTATATTTCTCCAGTGAGAAATCTGAATTTCGTCCATATAATGACGCCCCTAAAATTTTGAGAAAAAATGATTTTATATAATAAAAATTAATTTAGTAAATACATTATTTCAAGTTTAAATCCACATCTTAGCAATCGCTGAAAAAATAACCCACTTAAATTAAAGAAATTTAGATAGATATAAGAATCAACTGCAAAATTAAAGAAAGATAATAGGTTTGAAATATAAATATAATTGAAAAGAAAATACGCAAATGGAATGAAATATTTTTAAAGATTTATATTAATATCAAAAGTATTAAAATTTCTCTTGGAAACATGTGTAACTAAATGTAAATTTTCGCGCATTTAAAGCTGAAAATGGCTACAGCGCTTGGTCAAATTACAACGAACAAGCTACACTTTTTATATAATATATATCGCTGCATTCTCATAAGCAGGCATATTGAAAAAATATTAGTTTTGAATAGCAAAATATTAAAAGTGATTAAACATTTATCGAAAAACATCTGCTTTTCATAAATATTTTTAGCCTCTGAAGACGTTTAATAATGTTTAAAGCTTGTTTTTTCCTAAATGTATTGCACTGAATTGATAGTTCTTTATAAAATGCTTAGTTAAAATTATATTCATCTGCTTTTTGAAATTAAAGAATCTTAGAAATTTAGGCATACTTAATAAATATCTCTAGAGAAATTTGCAGCTAAAATGAATCTTATTAAATGCTTAAAATTGTACAGAAGCAAAATAAAATTATTTTATCTTTGTCTGTAAAATCATAGATTATTTATATTTTGGCAAATTTTGATATTTCAAAACAGAAAAATTAAAGATGATTAAGTTTCATTTGATGAAATAATGGCATTTGATTTAAAATCTTAGGAATGCAAGTTATTGGGGGAAATATTTTTATAAAATATTATCCCGGTAATCAGATTGATCGCTGAAAACTTTTTGGAATTTTTAGATGGTACAAAATTTCTTCTTTGTATTACTTTTCGATATCAAATCTCAGTAGAATTTTAATAAAAATTTTACTTAACGTTTTCAAACATTTACTCCAAGACAGAAGTTCGTGTTTTATAAACCTGAATTATATCACTTCTTTTAACTGTTTACCCTGCAATACTCCAACGGAATGATGCATAGAATTCTGCATTCTTTTGAGAATAATCGGGGTAATTATACAATGGGCATTCAGCAGGCTTTAAGAAATTTGTGCCGAGTTTTTTGGGAAGTTTCGTATCATTTTACTCATTTCGGAAGGTTCTAAATAAGGACTTCTGTTGATTGTTTTCTTGACCCGAATAAAATATGCATTTTATTGATCTCGTGCTTCAAAAGTTAAAATGCAGGGGTAATATTTCATCAACTGAAAAAAAAAAACATAATTTGCAAGTATAGTTATTCATGTATGCTTTTTGCTTGATATTTTTTATTCATATGAAACGCAAGAAGGATTTATTTGGAATTTCATATATTCTTAAACAGAAGTAATATTTTTTCGTTGGCTTTGAACATTTAAATACTTCATTTCTATTTTGTTACTCAATTCAAAGATATTCAATAGAAATGAATATAAAAAAACCTCCCAGTACATTACATCCATCTAGATAATGAGAGGCAAAGAGATTCCTGCATAAATAAAATAATCATTAAGTTCTCTACGTTTCTGAAGATAGTGAAATGACACCCTATGTCTCATATAAATCCTTTAAAATGGCTTCAGTTTTCAGAGATGGTCTTCCATTATAGGTAAATGATCCCTATTTTTTTGGGCAAAAACCTAGCTTGATCGTTAGGCTATGGCATGGACTGAATTATGTAGATTCTCCTACATTTGGTTGAAACATTTCCAGTGTGTGAAAATTCCGAATAATATACAAATATTCCTTTGAATAAAACTAACATATTTCCAAATATTGCAAGTTGTTTCCATTGTATAGTGTTGCATTTGTTTCCATATTAAATAAATAGTATTTCTTGCACACATTCTATACCAAGCTCTAAACTGTAAAAATGTGAAATTTCCACTTCCAGTTATATTCTGAAGTGACATATAAATAGCGCTTTTGTGATTCGTACATGGCGGTACATTGTGCCCTTAATCCATCTTTACAATATGTTCCACGCATGCTGTATGGGAATCAGATCCAGATATCTAGAAGGTTACGAAATATGTGAATTGACTTCACCCTCAGTTAACTCCACACCACTCGCATTGTATGCGAGCAGATAAAATCGTCCCTAAATATCGCGGCAGTAAGCACTACAGTGAAAATAGGATGCACCAGAATAGGTGTAGGAATTCGCCATGGTTGAATGGATGGATCCAGAGCGGATACATAGATGTCGGTTCAGGAGTTCCTTGCTATTCCTTCTCAAACAAGTAAATTGGTCCTTTTCGAAAATATTTGGAGTCGGATCGCGTGTCCCGGTCCCTTGCCATATTCCTGCCCTTCAGGAATATTTCTGTATTTAATTGGAACTCATCCGTAGTGAAAACGTTGTCTGTGTTCTCTAACGTTCAATAGCGATATTCATTGGCGCAAAACAATAGTGCTCTGACATTCGGTGGAGAGAAGGGGACACAATCGAGAGGTGAGCGTTAGAACAGTCCGAATACATGCAAGCTGCGAGAAAGTCTGGCAGGATATGGCCCTTCCTGTTGTAACTGAGTGCTGCAATGCCAAGGTAAAATCATCATCTGCTGTCATTGTCATCATTGGGGACTGTCAACTTTGAATATCAAAGGTCACATGAAATCTTGAGGACAGATCATACGTAGCAAGAAAGGTTGAACTTGTCAGATAAAGGCAGAACTACTTCGCTACTCGTACACCCGGTGATCACGAGTTGTCACTTTCGGGAAAATGTAGTCGAACTGCTTACTGTGAACGGCAGATTCCGATCCTATCTTTATAGGTTCGGTATTATGGAAGACAATCTCTGCTCGTGAGTTGAAATTGGTGATGGCGATCACTACTTGTTGGTGTCCACTCACAAGTTGTCTTGGTCCAAATAAAAGGTCGTCTCTGGTTAATAGGAAAAACTTCTCGATTCTTTGCCAAATGGCAACACAAGTTAGGACATTCCTGCTTTATTTTTCTATCCAGTCAGCGAAGTGACAGGTTGTGGTAAGGTCCTGTGATGTTATAGCTTCATACGATAATGACTTTGGACTTGGTAATGGATTAGATTATGAATTGGAATAAGTTGTGGAAGTGGAAATATCGATGGTTGACGGACGGAATGAATTGGATAAGATACATATATTGAATAAGTATTTGAAGTGATATGGTTCCTGATTGGAGTGAATTGGGTTAACACCAAAGGACTAGAATTACGATTCAGAAGTGGTTGGAGGCCTTTTTTTCTGGTTTAGAATTGGACTATTTGATTACAAAGGAAATGGTTGTCATTTATAGAGAGAAAACACCCGCTCTCTTGACAGGGCATGATGACTACGGAGATGCGTATCTCGACATAACTTCTCCCTGGGGTCTTGTGATTCGGGACTTAGTTTTCCCTGAATTGTGGGATACCTTTGCTGTGTCTGTACGATGGTTTTTTCCTCTAGGTCTCTCCCAAAGTGCCGTGTAAGATTCTAGCATTGTGGGTGAAAGCGTCCGTAAATATCGTCAGTTCCCACTGCAGTAAAAATAATTACTCGCAAGGGTGTAGGAATTAATCTCTGAATTGGATGGCTGTGGCGGCGGAACAATGATCGGATGCATGGATATGAGCTCAGGAGTTCATTGCTATTTCTTCTCAGACAAGTTAACTTACAGATCTGTGATGGTCCTTTTCGAAAATGTTGGGAGCCAGATAGCGTTTTAGTGTCTCTCGCCTTATTCTTGCCCTTCAGGAATATTTCTGGATATTAAATCGGAATTCATCCGCAATGAATGCGCAGTTCTTCTGTTATAATGCCCAATAGCGATATTCACGGGCTCAATACAATAGTGCTCTGACATTCTGTGGGTAGAGGGGACACAAACGAGAGATGAGCATGAGAACAGTGCACCTACGTGCAAGCTGCTAGAAAGTCTGGCAGGATATGTGCCTTGTTGTTGTAACTGAGTGCTGCAATGCCAGCTGTCATGCTTATAGTGGCTTGAGGTGTCTGACACGCTGTAGCATGGTGTAGCTGTCTCGCGTTGTAGTGATCAGCGTTCAGAGCCATGTTTTTAACTGTAGTTTAGGCTTTGGTTAGAATGCAACACAATCTACTTTTCTCCTTTGATTGGTTTTGCAGTATATGCATGACATTACGAGGCAGATTCTGCTTTGGTGTCTTGCAAAAACTTGCAGGACATCTGCAGCCCTGTAACCCATCTCATCTTGCAAATGGGTTCTTCTATTCATGCTTTCCGCTTTGGCTGTCTACTATTTTTCGGATATCTCTGTTTATGAACTGAAGCATACATCCGTTAAGCCTCTTTTTAAGGTGTTATGGTCAGGGCCCGACTTGGCATAATTAGAGCCAGGTGCAAAAGCTTCTTTTTGCGGGGGGGGGGGGGCCTGTCGCCCTACTCAGTAATGAGGGACCTTGTATAGAAACATAGAAATTGTTTATGCTTTTTTTTAGATTTGGTGGGGGGGGGAGGGCTCTGCAGCTCATGGGAGCAATTTCCCTGTATGCCCCTGCCTTAGTCAGGCCCTGGTTATGGTGTGACTGCTGAATTGCTTGGTAGACTAATTTTATCAATTTGCAGATAACAAGCAACTATATACACATTAATTAACTCTTTGCATGTAGACTTCGTCTATTTGTGTTTTCTGCCTACTTTTTGGGTAGGAGTGTATCATGTAGCGAAATCAAACTCTCTATGCATCTTTCCACATTCAACGCGATAGTTTGAATGGTCAAGCGACATTTTTTATTCGTACACTGTTTTGTTATCTGGGCAAGTTCAAATTCACAAAATATTCTATTTCTTTTGCGTAATCATTTACCTATCAATATGTGCACTGATTACAATACAAAAATATTGCTTAAGATATTTCAAGTAGTGTCGCATCAATTATACGACATGTCAATAGTTTAAAAAACCTCTCGCAATTCACATTTTTCCAATTTTTTATGCGTTGTATATATCTATTCCAACTGTTCCATTTTTAACTATTCCATCTGGGTGCTTTGGTTTATGGATTTTTTTATTGAAGGATTACATTTTTATAATCATTTTGTGTATTTAAACTCATTTAAAACAAATTGTTTGCAAGGAATTGCATTCCATAACAATTATTTAAGGGTTTCCTATGAAATATGAAACGCTACATAAATGTTAACCAAGAAATTTTCGCAGAAGTGTATAAAATAATGTAGGAAAAGAATTTGTTACTGAAAATAAGTTAAAAAATTTTTAACAATACTTTTTTGTTTTACTGCAATTGCGCCTTATATAAAAATTACAAATAAAAATCAACTTGATTAACTTTTGTGGGAAATACTCATGATTCGCTAATGTATTTCAGTGCTGGTATAACAGATTCCATTTTTTCTTATTTCTTTGGAAATATTATAATACTTTAAATTCCCTGAATGGTTAACACTTTCAATTGCACATGATTCGGTCAATACTAAGAATAGCCACATCGCATTTATATTCAAAAGATTCTATTGAAAGGATTCTGTATCTTGCAAATCCTATAAAGAAATAAAATACATGCATTTTAAAATTAATGAGAGGAACTATTTCATTAGCACAACATTTCTACCCTGTTTAGAGCATTTTTGAATTTAAAATGCTTACTTTTCTTTTGTTTTGAAAGATGAAACACTTTCATCTACTTTTGAAGACGAATATATATTAATGCAATTAGAAATATTATAATTGATTTATTCTAAACTATATTGATGTTTTTTTTGTATTCATAACATCAATTCGTTTAAGGTTGGTTAATCTATAGATTTCTTTGTTTAATAAGTATATATAATACATAATCAATCTGGGGGCAATGTTTTTAAGTAAGGAAAATGCTGCATCCAATATTAATTTCCTTTCAAAATTTATTTTTTAATGACATGAGTGAGAGTCGCTCACTCCTTTTCGCTTTTAACAAAGAAAAAGGAATAGTGCACTTTATTTCCAAATCCTTTATCTATTATAAGAGCCCGGAAGAAGTCAACTTAGAGATTTGTAACGAATTTAAAAATTTCCCTTTTTAATCTTTGGCTGGGGATGCACGGTCTGTTGAGACACAGCTAGCGATGGTCTTTAGGTCACTCCTATTCTATTTTTAGCTCAATTAAATTATTTACCATGTAGCTTCCTGTTTTGCGATCGTCAATATACGTTCATTTATTCTACCAGTTTCAATAGATGCTTTTTTTTAAATGATTCAGTTATTTCTTTGAGCGCGGTTTCCAAGACCACAGTCCCTGTTTGTGCCCCAATGATAAACAAGGATTAGCAGATGGCGCTAAAATTTAGGCCCCGAAATATCATTCAATTTACTATTATGAAGCAGTGGTCCAGTCACTTTTAAATGAAGAAAGTTAATTTGGTGATAAGGATCATTGTACAGAAGAGTGTTTCGAAGAAAGTACTCATTCGTTTGATTCCGACTTGTATCTTCAAGTACAACTAATGTTTTTAAAGATAATGTACTTTTAGAAATTTATAAAATATATTAATATACCAAGAGATCAAGAATCTATAGATATATTTTTATAGTAGTTCTTAAAATGTATATTTAAAATGCCCTACCCCTCTTTAATGTGAAAGTCACACGACCCAATAAAAATGGTTCAATTTTTCGATTTTATATCTCATATGATTGTTGAATTTTTCATTAAATTGCTTTTTATATCCCTTTATAAACTGGAAAAATAAATGATTGAAAAAAACTAAAATGATATATTTTTAAAGAGCATTTTGAGCAATATGAGAAAAAAAAATTCCGAAGTATTCAGTTCTTGAATGATTGTTTATTTTCTAAAACATATCTATATATATCAAAAATATATCTGCAAAATATATCGGCCATTTTTCATACTAATACATTCAGTAGAAAATTTAATTTCAATCTAAATGAAATGCTGTCTTGTAGACCTCCCCAGTTTAATCTTAAAATTTCACTTCCCCAGTTAATGTTTAAACTTAACTGTCAGTTTTTCTGTCAGCAGGGTAACTCATTTAAAGTAAATAAATGACATTTAGTATGCTGTATTTCACTTTTTGTCGTTTATTTGAAAGTCATCTTACAATTATCATAATTAATATTGAATTAGAAATGCTGAGTTTGAAAAATAATTTGCACAGATTTGAATTTAATAACTCAGATTAACGTGTATTACATCGCCTTTTAATTAAATGTGTATATGCGTACTGAATTTTGAACATAAACAATCGAAGGGTCTATGTTCAATAATTCTCGATTTTCGGAACCATGTTTATTGCTTCATGTCAGAATGTGAACCCAGCTTGTGTTATTACTTTTTCTCAGAAATGAGCAGAGCATGAATAAATATAACTCGCCATTTCACTTCAGAAAATCGAGAATTTGCATCCAAGTGTATCTCTCTGGTCGAATAAGAATTAACTGTTATTCTAATGATAGATGCATACATTCATGATGCTATTGTGTAACATAATAATACATATTCAGAAAACTTGATTGTGTCTCTTACGTTTCACATGCCACATGATTTAGTTACATTCTTCAGTCTGAACTTGTATATGCTTTTGTTTGTTCCCAATCTGATATTCAATTTTCTTTTTCAGAGGCCCATGGTTAATGGCCCAATAAAGTATTACAAAAATTCTAAGAGACCCAGTTACCAACATCGTCTAGATGATATTGTAAGTATTCTGCTGTTAATGTTTTACAATGTAGATTTCCTATTAGATTATTTAGCTGATCTCTGTTACATCTGCAATACTGTAAAGTCTAACAATATATGAAATTGGTTAGTTACCTGGTTTGTCAATATTTTTTCTTTTATACTACGGAGAATTTACAATCCAATTTAAATCCCAATGGTATATCTATAAAAAATTGAAACTTTCGCGGTAGAATATGGATTAGTTGAAAAGTTTGATACATATGTCAAACTAACATTCTCTTCGAGGTAATTAATGATAACTCATCATTTTTTATCATCTTGACAGTCTCAAACAGTTCGAAAAAAACTGACAATCTTTGACATCTTTTTTTATAGTTGGTGAGAAATTCATAGTACAATCATTGCTTGACTGACATGTGCTGTTTGTTAGAGATTTAGTTATATTTTTTTTAACAAAACCAGAATATATATTTATCAATAATCGTAAAAACACTTCGATGATTAATTTGATGGTAGTTTTTTGTATTCAGAGACTAATAAAAAAACAAAATATATGGGAATTGTAGAATAACAGAGGAACAAAAAATTGATTGGATTTTTTTCTTATACTCCACAAATTAAGAGGGAAGAAAGAATTTTTGAGATCAAATTTTACAAATTAGAATATTTGAATTTACGTACTTAATACTAGTAAAACAACTGGCTAGCTGTAAGGTACACATATAGTATGGATGGAATATTCTAAATTTTTTTGAATACACTATTCTTAACACTAGAATAAAATCATTACGACACGAGTTTCAAGTTATTTGGTTTATATGGTAAAAAAATAAATTAAATGAAGGATTTTCAATATTTTTCTGACTAGGAGATCAACTATAGTAGATTTGACGAATATAATCGAATATTTCTTGGTATTTTAATCTGTTTACCACAACATTTATTCCTTAATATAAAGCGGGACTTATTCCGCCTCCCCCCACTCGATTATAAATTTTGTATAGAAAAAAATGTGTAAGGAACTCATCATAAACATTGATTTTGTGCTTTAGTTTATCATTTGAAATTTTAAAGACTGTTTATAAAAATGACGAGTTTTAAATATCTTGGAATAAGTTGTATTTTTCTAGCATCAAACATTTCTTCTACAGGATGAAATCTTCTATTTTAGAAATATTTTCTTTTTTATTCAAATGAAAATCCATAGAATACTTGGCTTATGTATTCAAAGTAATTATAATCGTGTTGAATAGTTTATTTTTTGCTTTCAATCACCAAAATTTGATAAATAGATTCACGCATGGCACTTGGGTAAAATGATTAAGCGGTTAAGAAATGCAAGGATTTCATTGATATATATTTTATTAATTTTTATCGGATAGAAGCAATACATTTGTTTTAATCTTTCCTCCCCTGAAGGCCAGCTGATGCGCCAAGTGTAATGCTCTCTAAAATCTTGAATTAAATATGTATTGCTATTATATAAAAATATTCTTGACCTTCAAATTTTGGATTCACTACTCGTTGAAACTTTACGGTATTTTCTACATTGTACAGTATACATTTCTCTAATTTAATATCGGGAAATTTGAGTTTGGAAGGGAGAAGATAAAACCTTTTTACTAAAAAAAATTTATGTATACTGTTGAATATTATTTTCTATAATTTAAGCAATATTTTAGAAAATTATGATAAATCTAGGAAATTGCTTTTGAAAACTCAGTTTTACTTCCAATCGATTTAAGGGCAGTAAATGTTGTTTCATTCAAGGAATGTTCTTCTGAAAACAATTATGAAGTATAAATTTAATATAATCTTCCGATCCTATAAATTATATTCAGTAAAATTATCCTTACAAAGTGACGCTGAATTTTCAGCGATCTTACCCCGTCGAGTCGTAAAGCTTTGAATGTTATTTGAGGATAAAAAAACAATATATTTTAGACAATCGGTAGAGTGTAAATTTTAAGTGCTGATAGGCATATTTTCTTACGGTCTGTAGATGAAGAAGTTTAGGGCGCGCTTGTTTATTAAATAGCTTTCAAATTTTCATATTTTCATATTTCGATCATATTTCAAATTTTCATGCAAAGAATGAAATGGTTCTCATATAAAACATAAGTTTCTGAAGATTATTTTATTAAATATAATTAAAAAATAAGAGGAAAAATTAAAAATTCTTATTTTATCATATCAATTATCATGAAGTTTATTTTTGCATGATAATAGATTCTAATGCTATTGGGGAAACAACAGAAATTAATTCAAATTTTGATTATAATTCTTATTACACTAAAAAAATAGCTCTGTCAAGTATACATTACGATAGGCATATTCTAAATTTTTGTAGCAGTAGATCAAAAGTTCTGACTTGAAGTATGCGGACATTTTTATTTATGTCATTTGTTTTAACTGTATATACTCGTAAAAGAGCCAGTTTTAAAAATTCCAGATAACGAATTGAATCATGTGAAACTGAATTCACAATATATGATACCACATAACCTTCACAATCACTTTATAAGCCAATTCTTTCGTAAGAATAATTCGTGAGTCCACTCCAGTACTACAAATTAAATCTAAAGAAAAAAAATTCAAATAAGTGAAAAATTTTAATCACATAGAATGGGAAACTGGAATCCATTTGAACTTGGAATTCAAATTACAGATAAAAGAATACGAGAATTTAAAGAATGTTTAACGAAATAAATTCGAAAAGTCACTTTGATTGTATTTCAAATCGCATTTTCCTTTTTTTTTCTTTATTGATATGAAATATTTGATACTCTGCTTTATATCAATGTACCTTCAGTTTTCAATGTAACCGTACATTTTACCACATGCGTCGTAAAATAACATAAGATAAGGCGACTTTCCGGGTCTTATGATCATTTTTCTTTTTATAGGATATGGATGTTATGAACGACCATATCAGTGGCATTAATTCTTTGTGGTGGATTATAACGAATGTAAGTGAAAAATACTTTACATACACCTTTTACGTCTAATTTCATATGAAAACTTTTATATTTTTTGCTTTAATTCCTAACTTGTAGTTGAATGGAATTGTAGCTTATATGTATTTGGTTAGTTGGAGATCATGGTTTATAATTTTATGTAGATTTTAAATGTCATTAAGGTTGTAATCATATTTCTATATCATGAAAAATACAAGACATTCAAAGTAAATTACTTTGAATGTCTTGTATTTTTCTAAAATATTTTATTATATAATTTGGCAATTATGAATCAATTGAAAATCAATACAAGACTTAATGTAGGTTTATATAACCAAAACATTTATATAAAAAGATATATTAAACGTTAACTATATGAAATGGAACATTTTTTGCATCAATGACCCGACAACTTTTTTTCCAAGTTATCTTATCAAGAAGAATATCTTAATTTTTTTAAAACTGAAAGTTATGACAAAAAATCTATACTTTTACCTAAAGTTATCATGCACAATCAAATTACCCATTGGAATAGACTGTGCTTTTGGAATTAAGATTTCTTCAATATCAGTACCCGTGACACTTATTTGTACGCTTGTTTCAACATAAATTAATCCGTGACATTTCTAGCCTTGTTTGGAAAAGGATGTCGCATGAAATTTATTTTCGGGAAACGGGCAAACCTACAAGAGCATTCTGGATTCATTTTGCAGAAATGAAGAATTCTTTTTCTGTATTTTCATAAAATTACACAATTTTATTATTCGTGAAGGTTCTTAAAAATTGACTTTCTTTTAATTCCTTTCTCCTGTTAATAAAACATTCGAGGAAACTTTATAAATTTTTATTTAAATTTATTGCTCATGAAAAACTTTTGTTCGGTTATTGTATTTAAAACGTGTCGTAAATGCCATACCAGAAAGGAATTCTCAAAAATCGTAGCAATCACGCGCACTCATCAAGTCTAAAAACCTTATTCTCACTCGTGGCTTCTACCCCTGTGCAGCTGCTCTTCCACTCTTCACTGCTCATTCATTTTCGAATGGACGGAACAGTCTTGCGGTGGTTAGAGACATGACACATACAAATTTAATAAAAGCTCTAGAGGTAGTTAAAATATTACAAAGTACAATTTCAATGGCTTTCGAAGCGTCCACCAAAAACTTTGATATGGCCCCGATATGTAATTTTGCTTCAATATCAAAAATGACTGCTGCATTTTTTTTTTTTTTTTGCCAAAATAATTTACATGTTTTTGAAGAATAATTCTAATTTAGGAACCTCATAACCATCGGTGTAAAAAAAATACCGCGTCATTTTGGAAAAATATATCAAATCAAACAAATGATTTATCGAGTGTTTCTATAGGGGAAAAAATGTAGCAATCGAATTTTATATTATTCTTTAGGAAATATATTTGTCAAACTTCTATAAAAATGTGACTTCTTTTAACATATTTCGAACAAAATTTGTAATTGTGTTGTCATCCTCTCAAACTGTTTAATTTATGTATATAAAATCTATAATTAAAAGTCTGAATTGACTTAGTAAAGAAATAAAGCGTGCGTTACTAAAATTACACTAAGCATCAAATTATAATTTCAACCAATCGAATAGAGGAGGTAAAAATGCGTACTTGGTTTTAAATGTCTATGCTATGAATTTGAAAATTCAAACTCATGGTCTGTGTTAAATATACGAATTACTTTGATTATGTCCGGCTTCACATAAAAAAAGTTTTGAAGACAACTTGGCGTTCATAAAAGAATAGAAGTCATAGATCTGGTTCCAAAACTTTCAAAATAGACTACCTTTAATAAATAAAATCCAAAAATTATATCTTCACAACATACATGCAGTTTTATTTCTTTTTATTAAAAAAGAAACCTATCAAAATTTTCATTTTTTCAAAATTTTGCCGAAATTTCTCGGGTACTAAAAAATGAACTACCAACTAAATATTTTAACAATTATTCAGCAGCATTATTTTCGAAGAAAATGAATTTTTGCATTTTGAAAAATCTCATTGAACGACAGTTTCCTTTCAATAAGTTGTTAGAAACCGAGATAAAAAATAAAATGCATACTAAATATTATTCAAAATAGGCTTTGAAATTGTTTTTCCAATCGTTTATATAGAAAAGCAACAATTCTAAATTTCAGCTTTGAATGAAATTTATCTTAACCCCTTGCGTACCAGACGGCGTTCTCTAGATCACGCGCAAATCCCAGATTTCTGGGATACTAACCTTGATACGAAGCTGTTGTGGGGAGGATATTTCTGGGGAAGGGATACGACGCTGTTGGGTGTGCAACAATGTTGAAAACAAATACTAAAATGACCATACACTCATGTAATGCATGTAAAAAAGCTTTTTGTTCCAAGGAACATTTCGAGAAATTTCATATTTTTCAAATTTTTGTAACACTCATTTTGCAACCCCTCCTCCTGTATCCACCCTTCAGTTAACTGCAGACAAAATCAATCCAAAATGTTTTTATACAATCCCAATGAAAGAAAATCTACCTTATGTTTCCTGTGCCAGTTACTTTGGTTGTACACCCAAAGAAGCCATGTATCCGAATGAAGCTACGATGGGATTTTGCCCTATACATGCATGTACCATATTACATGGTAGGAAAGGGGTTAAGATGAACCTAAAATAACTAATGTCAAGTGTGTATATAATATTGTAAAAAAAAAGCTCAAAGTTTCAATCATGATCAATTTACAGCAGAAGCATACATTGCAATGAATAAAGAAAAGAAATACAATCAATATTTTTCATTTTCATTTTTTAACACTTTTATAAAATAAATAGCATTTTTTGTATGATCTTAGAACGTACAATATTTATAAAAATTCCTTATTTCTTCCACAGAGAGACCCAGGCGCCCCGGAAATAAGCAAGGCATTGTACCGAAGAGTAATGGCCCAATTTCTCGGCGACAAATCGTTTCCTGCATTCGATATAGAAAGAGACCTGCCGGAGTTGGAGGCTCCAGATCTGAGCGGCGAAAATGAGGAATTGATAAAGCAGGTATTCGTTTTGGCTCAAAGATTAGCGGCCTTTGAGCAGCGCGTAACAGTAAAAGATAAAGACGTTGCATTTGCAGTTCGAACTATTCTTGGTTAAAACAATAACAGGAGGATACGTTACTGAGCGGCGCAATTTTATATAAATTACATAAAAAAATAAAAATTACATTTCTTTTTTCTTACACCCGTGGCGCAAAGCCAAAGGATCTAATGCGTCCCACTTCAACAAATCAGTTGAAATATCTTAAGGAATGCTTTTAAATTCCAGTTCATGGAAATGCCTTCATTTTTTCCTTTTTTTATGAAGGTACAACATTCTTTTTCAAATAAAAAAAAAACACCTGCTCAAGATCAATTGCAATTGGGTCTCTTTCTTCTTCCAAATTCTCTGAAAACATGTTTAAAAAATATCCTACAATCAACAATGCCGCCTCACGTAAACGTTGAAACACTCTCCTGGAAATAAACGCAAATGGGCCTCTTTCAATTCCAGTTCATGGAAGTGCCTTC
>JAPMOQ010000499.1:0-35417 GCA_026543055.1 Argiope trifasciata | reverse complement strand
TTATAAATCTGTTTTATAAAAATAAATAAATTACCCATGGTTAATGTATATTAAATCCCTTTTAATCAAATGGTATGGATGGATGTGATCTGAAAACATATAAGAAAAAGTATCTTGCTTAATATTTAATGGAGACTCAAAACTCAAAATATCAATTGAAATAGCTTTTGCAAAATTTCAAAATTTTATAATTATTATGCTGACTTCTAATAAATGAATGAAATAAGAATTTTGAAGCTCTTTGAAACAAATTTCTTGATAGTATGCTTCTGTTTCATATCTCCAGGTATTAGTTAAATACATTTCCTGTAATGATAATGGATGTTTGGTTACTTTAATAGAAAAGAATATTCTTGTATTTTGAAATGAAATAATTTCGTATTCTTTAGAAGAAAAATACGTTGAGTGTAGTTTTCGTTTGTCTGAAACTGAAACTTAATTGTTGTTCCAATTAACTTGATTACTCCTGTGATTCGTCAATTTTAATTTAATTTCCGTCTCTTAGCTTTACCGAGTTTATTATACAAATATGCGTCTCTGAATGAACAGAAATAAATTCTAATTTGTTCTTCCTATTTGTGGATCTGGCAACTGCTTAAAATCACTTAACAAATACTTTCTCATCAACTATTCCGATTAATTTTGATCAATTTCTCGTGTTAGTTGACAATCCTGACGTGTATGAAGATTAATTCGCCCTAACCCTTGCCATTTCTGTTTGAATTGCGTGTTTCTGTTACCTTTAGTTACCTGGTAATGGATTTTCTATAATATAATGGATTCTAACAATCTTTTCTTATTATTGGGTGACAAAAAAAAAAAGAAAAAAGAACATAATTTATCTGCTGTTTTAATGTTTTACAAGATCATGAAGGAGTAACTATTGAAAATTCTTCTCCTTTAAGAGTTTGTGTTTGTATGAATCTTATGTTATTTATAATCTAGTTAACATGACGTATTGCTGTCTTAAGTAGTAACTATTGGCTCAGCCATTTGGATTTTTAATTCGAAAAGTATTTGGATTTGATGTACCTCGTTATTAATTTAATTGTATATTCTTTTGGGATATTTTATCAATAAATAAAAATAGAAAAGTGTAGATTTTTTTATTTTCTTTTTTTTTTGTAATAATACACTAATTTAAAATTATGCTGTATTAATCCTAGACAAGCGCAATTTTATTATTTGCTATGAATATTTTGTAAATCGATGCTTATAATTGTGAGACATGAAAATAAATAAAAATGATTTTGTAATTACTTTTAAGTAAATTAATTATGTCATATGAACAAATAAGAATAAATAAATATGGATTCGAATAAAAATAAATAAATCTGGAATCGAATGAGAATTAATAAATCTGGAAACGGTTTATAAAGCCTTTTCGGTTTCCTTTGGAAAAAACGTCGATTTTGTGGTAATGCTAATGAAGGATAAAAAATGTAAAACAAAGGCAGATTACAGTGAAGTATTTGTATATAAAACAATTATTAAAAAATTATCGTTTAATTAAATAAAAAACGTTTTACGTAAAAATACTTTTAAATAAACGCATAGTTTAAATTTTTGAAAAATGAATCTAGAAAACGTTAAAAAAATTTACATATAAGCTCGGAAAAATTTTGTTTAAAATAAAATTCATGACAATTATACTGTTCTTATTATAAAAAGGGTGTTTTTCGTACAGAATTTAATATCCATGATTTTATAATTTAAAGAAAATTAACAATGATAAATTTTTATAACAAACTAGAGCTGTTTTATTGGTAATAAAATTCGTGTGGGATGAATTGTATGGCTAGTAATACGTCAATTTTACTTTTAATTTGCGAAATTTTAAGCTTAACTTGGAACATATTTAAAAATTGGTTATGAAATATATTTTATTCCACAAATTTTAATATTTTTACAGATATAACCTATTATAATTTTTTTAAAAAAAGCCTATATTTTTATTCTATCTTCAATCGAACAGATTCCCTTGTAGTTGAATAATCCGTTAACCATTAGTTTTGTTTATTCCCTTTATACAAAATTATAATGATAGAAATTATACATAATAAAATATTTACAAATTGCTGACGTTTTGAACTAAATTCATATTCAATGTTCCTCATATGTGTTTTTTGTATTATATTTCTGTATTTTTTGATTTAATGGTGAAAGATTTAATGTATTAATATTACCACCCATAACGACTATAGTTATCCAATTTTACGCTATAAAAGTATTTGGAAATATGTCAAATGGATAAATATTTATGATATGTTCAGATCGACACGAAAGAACAAGCAGTATTAAATGAAATCTTAAAAGTACTACCTGTAGCATCCAAATTCACTTTTTCGAAATCATTCCTAGGACTAAGTTTGAAGGTTGTTTCGATTGTATTTTTACGAATTCTTTAAATAAAATCATATTATGTTTACCCTAAGTTGTTTGGTAGACCAGTGTTGTTGTTTTTTGTTGTTGTTTGTATATAATTCTTCTTATCTAAACCAGTGACATTGTTTTTTAAAACTCCTTATTCTGTTTTATATAGACCCTTATCACCTTATATATGAACATATAATTGTTTTGTATTTTGGACCGTATGGGGCCAAAGGAAGCCATATTGCCGTTAGGAAGTGGTAGTGGAGATCTTAGTGGGCGCTCTCCATTGGCGTATTGAAGATGAATGGCGCCTGTGAAAAAAGTCTTAATGATGCTCATTAATGATGTTTGATTTTCAAAAGTGTAATAAAATATAAATCATTAAATTATTTTCTACATCGCTTCTCCTACCTCGATTTGTGTTTTGGGCATCTGTATTCTCCTCCCTCCGAGTTGTTACGCCACTGCTTTTTAATATTTGATAAATGTATAAAGTTAAAACTTCTATTTATTCTTAATTTCTTTTATTTAATTATCAAATCTATTATATTTTAATATTTTATAAACTTTGCTTCAATTTAATGTTGTTTATTTTAATGTTTAATATTGAGTGCATAGTAAGCGATGGCTAACTTTAATTAATTTGTAATATATATATATATATATATATATATATATATATATATATATATATATGTATAAGAACCTAAGGGAATGATTAAGTTAAAAATATACGACATGTCTTAAAATCTATTTTTTTAGAATTGCATTTTATATAATTTCAACCAATTTATATGATTGTTTCGAAACAACCGAAATTTAATGTTAAAAAAATCATAAAAATAAAATTATGATAGCCATTTGTAATTCTCTTGCTATAATATTTATTTTTCCTTACACTATCTAAATATAAATCTCAGGCAAAATATTAATTATTCATAAGTCATATTCATTCGTCTATTTACTAATAATCTGAAGTTTAGATATCGAAATTTATATTCAAACTCCATTTTTCAATTTTTGTTTTATAATTATTTTACCCTTATATGTGTAATATTTAATTCTTGATTGATTGTAAATTTCTAATATAATTCGAAAAATTTCCAAAAAGTTCAAGAATGAATGGAAGATTTGATAGGAAAAGTTGGACTATTAGAACCGTTAAAAAAACTATACTGTTCGTTTTTCCACGATAAAATTAATAAGAAAAGCTATATTCTTATTAAAATCGTTATCTAATTTTTTTGAGGGGGGGGGAGGAGATTTTCTAATAAAATAAACCGAAGGAAGCGTTCTTAGTAAAAAACACGGTACTTGAATATTGAATAACATTTCACGATTAAGTTTAAGCATTTGGTGAGGAAAGAACCTCTTCCTGCCTGAGTTTTATGATTCTTCCTTTTTCGTTTATTTTTATTAATCTCAACGTAAGCATTAAACCGCCAATTGCAGAGACCCGGCGGCATTGAACACAATCGTCGCGGTGTATAGGTGGATGGGTTGGCAGCACGTGTGTGACCTTGAACTTGAAACACTGCAGTGAGCTGCACGCAGGCGCAGTGCAGTCGAAAAGGCTCCATCTAAAACTGCGTAGGCGATTCCTGTGAGTTGGCAGGGTTGTTTTAGTGGAGAAATGAAAAATAAAGCAAATAAGTAAACTTTAGAAAAAGGTTCTTTTTAAATTAGACGGTGCGGGGCTTCATTACGTTAAAAGGTTGGTAGTATTAATCATATGCTATTGTATCAGTTGTCTTTATATCTCTTTAGTTTCGTTTTACTGAAAGAGACGGTTTGTTTATGTTTTTGAAACAATATTGAGACAACTGTGGAGCCCCGAGAAGAAAACAAAAACAAATCACGTATGTTAAAATTTTTAAATAGTTTTATAATTTTTTTTGAAGTGAAAGAAAATTTTTCTCTGCAACGTATTTTTCGATCAATCAATATACGTCATCATTTTAAAGGAAACGACGTAACTCGTTCTTTGTAATTTACATCATTCGTGTTCGTGTGTTGTTTCGTTTCTAATAAGAATATTAATCAAGTATATGATGAAACAAATTGAAGATTCTTTTTTAAAAAACAAAAATCGTAGAAACATCGGCATTTATTCCTTGAAAATATCAAATTCGTTTTGCATATTCATGAACGTGAGAATTGTTTATCAGTATCGTTATGAACAATTATTTATCATTATCGTTATGAGCAATTGTTTCTCGTTATCAAGATAAGCAATTGTCTTCTGGATAAGAATTTTTTTGTGAATAGTATCTTTAACTAGTGCTTGAAAATTATTAAAATTAGAAATTCTCGACTGTCTAATTTAATATTTGTATTTTAGATACTTTATAGAATATTTATTTGTAAATAAGATTAGTTATTTTCCCTTTGTTTATAAATTCCATTAATTTTTTTAAAGCAAATCTCGAAGGATACGACTAAATACTTTTTAAATGTTATCAGTTCTAAGTCTAATTATATAGTTTAGTATTATATTTATATGAAATGATTAATCGTAATTCTTAGAATCCTACAAGATAAAGTAGATCCCATTATTTAATTTTTTTTGCAGCATTAATCTATTTTGCATTAACTATACGAAATTATTAGATAATATCTTAGAATGTTATTATGGATTGTTAAATCAAAGTTCTAAAGTAGCAATTTTCTATTTTACTTGTATATAAATCGGATAACTCTAATTAAAGCTTTTTGGATCCGATCTCTCTAATCTTGGTGTATCGTTATACGATTACGAAAGGATCAAACATATAAGAACATTATCGTTTTTTTTTTTATTCTTTAAAAATTAATCTGAATGACTTCATAAAAACTGTCAGTGGCGAAATCCTCGCCATTATGTGAAAAATTTGAATTCTTTGTTATGAAGAGTTATTGTATTCAATAAATTTATTTTATTATTTAAAAAATGTGAAAAGTTCCATTAAAAATCAATATTAATAAATGTAATATAATCGATTCTATAGTATGAAATAATTGTAAATTCTTATGTAGTGATAGCTTTATAAATTTTATGATTGATATATTTTTTAAAAATCTTTTTTATTAGTTGAAATTTTTTTTGTGAGATTCAAACTAAGTTAATTTGAAATTCGAAGATTATTACTGTATTCATATATATACTGAACATTTACCGCTGTGTATTCCCTTCTTTGGAATAAATTCCGTATTAGGATTTTTTCGCCCCTAATTAATCTTGGCTACAGAAAAAAGAATTAGCTTGAACTAATGAATACTGGTTTACAAATCACTGATAAGCTATCATTGTTATTAATTGTATTCCTTTTGAATATGTCGGAACTAGTGAAGGATATGATTAAATTAAAATTTGGGTTTTTTTTTACTATTCGAAATTATTAAATGTTGGATGGAAAAATGTTTTATTCTGAAATTTATCTCAAACCGTTTTTCATTTAAAAAGAATGCACTGCAATTAATATATTATTAGAAAAACGATTTTTTTTCCATCATACTACTAATTTGCTTTTTTTTTTCCTTCACGTAATTGAAAATTCATTGATTGAACATTCAAGGGGGAAAAATCATTGCAATTAAAATTTTCCTTCATTACCCCAGCATTAATATTTTTATTTTTAAAAAGTTGTTTTCAAGATGATAGCAAAAATATTTACGATACATTTTAATTCGTTCTGTTTTAATTTTTTTTAAAGTATTGAGAGAAAAAAAAAAAAAACTTAAAACATTTGGTTTCTGTGCATGAAGAATGCTATTGAAATGTGATAAATATTTGAACTATATTTTTCATATTATATGGTCAAAAATTGTCAAATGGAAAGTTTTTTAACTGATTCTTTTAAAGATTAATATCACAAATTAGAATTGACAATCTCCTTTATTTTTACAGTTATTTGAAAGGAATCAGTTTCCGTTAAATGAATACGAGGGAATTAATGTTTAGGAATGAAGAAAATGTTTCGGCAATAGTTTAAGATTTTAATGTAAGAATAATTTTTTAGCAAGCATTTACTTGTTAAATTATCCTAACATTTTTATTCTCCGTTTTGAATAATTGTTTTGTATTAATTGGAATTTTATTTTCTAATTTCATTATTTTTATTAGGACCGAAAAAAAAAAGAAAATTCCACGAGATTTAATCAAAATGAGCTAATTGTAGTCGTAATTTTTATCTGCATGTGTGCTCGTTCCCCTCCTTCCATAAGTTTTTATTTTTCATATGCTATTAATATTGAAGGAGAATAAAAGTTTTCAATGATAATTAATGCTGTTATTCGTTTGTTGTGAAAATGCATATACGTAATCAAAAATTCTTTATATGGTAATTACTAAACTGTGATCTTGAACTTTTTAAATCGATGGTTATTTGTATATAATAATTATTAGATTTTTGATATTTCAGGTAAAATATATGCGCTATTTTCAACAATATAATGCGCATATTGTTGAAAATAGCAAAAGATGTGAATAAAAAAAAATCTTTCGAATATTGTAATGTAGTGGGTAGAATATCTTCGTATAATGAAAGTAATGATTTGTTATTCATTATTGCTTCAAAACTTTCACCCTCTTCTGGAACTCTTGTATTTATAAAAAATGGTTTTCTAATGGGAAAGTTCGGTATTAAATAATTTTGTATTATTACTTTTAGAAAGTTTGATTGTTGATTTTTTGTGAATTGTTAAATCTTAGAAAAGCGTATAAAAAATGTGAATTGGATTAATAATCCTGGATAGTTATTTTGAATTAAGCAGATATATTTGAAATTGATCTATTTAGTTTTTAAGAATTTTTCGAAACATCTTGAATTTTTTCTTAAGATAGATAATGACTGTTTCCTTTATTGTTGATAGTCAATATCAATTAACAAAATATCAAGATAATCGTATGTATATATTTTTAGATAAGTCTTATGGTATCCTTTTGATATCAGTATCGCAGTTATTTTTACTCTAAAGATAAATAATTGAATCTTGCATAGCTTGCTTTGCTTTATGTTTACCAATCCTTTTATTTATCCTTGTTAATAAAAGCAGAAAATATCTGTCTTGCATTCCATGGGAAGTTGTTAATCTTCCTCTGGGTGAGTGCTAAAAACCACAAAGCAGCACTCTTTAAGTGGTTATTTATAACTTTTTGTTACTAATTATCCTTTATAGTTAATGCAAAACTTCTAATACGGCGTTTGGAAATACCCATTTATCTGCTCAATTTGCATTGTTCTGATGTCTTAACGTGCTGATCCGCAACAATTACAACTTGGTAAGATGCAATGGATTTTCATGCAAATGAACCACAGCCAAAAGGAATCCTTTTACATTTCTAACTAAGATCATGTGTCATTATCTTCCTTTTCTGCAAGACGGCTTCTCCTTGTGCTTAATGTTAATACTTCGGTAACCTTGAAGCCGCTAAACTGTAAGTTGTTGTTAATCATCAGTTAGACCTTGAAGAAATGGACATTCATGCTTCAATGACCAGCATCGCATGATACGTTTAATGTATGGGACCCTATTTTTTCCTATCGAATAAAAAAAAAGTTGTAAAAAAGTGTTTGCTTTGTTAAAATATTGCTTTTGTCGTGAAACATTGAATAAGATGGAAAAGGAAGTAATGTTAATTTGATGCATCTCATTAAGTTTACTTATCTCTGGTGAATTTGGAGGATGTTTTTGCTTGAAACTGGTTTTCAGTGCTGGCATTTTCACTGAAAATAAGCTAAATTTGTACACTTACAATGAATTTTTTTAAAAATTTTTTTGTTATTGATAAGTTTTACAGTTTTTTGCAAAGTCCTAAACAATTACTTATATTAATATACTCAAAATATACAAAAAACTATGAAAAATTTGTGAATTGGCACGTTTGTTGTCAAGATTTATGTTTGTGATTCAGATAATGTCTAATCAATGATTTCTTTGCCATTTCTTAACCTGTAATAGGGAAGGGTTATCTAATTGGATAGTTAGTTGGTGCGATATAATTTCAGATAAATATGAATTACAAGCGAGCAGTGTGTTTCAACAAAATTGTTGAAGTCTGTTGCGCTAAGAGAAATATATTAAGTAAATTTAAATTTTAATCACATGTACAATATACTATGTGATATGACTTCGCTCAGCAGTAAATAAAAATCCTTTCATTTATAAGAATTTTAGCATAAAAATGTTTTATAAATTATATGGAATTTATAAAACATTTTTATAAATTCCAATTCCAACAAAAAATTTGTTTGCTTTTAATTAAAATTAGAATGTGAGTTTAATCAGAATATTGAAACAAACTTCCGATAGCTAATTTTCTTCATAAGTAATTAATATTTGTTATAGTAGTATTGTACATTTCATTAATGTTGGAGTGAAAGAAAGGTTGCATCTTCATTTGGGAGATTGACTTAAGCTCGGTTTTCAACGTGACTAAATTATTAGTTTAAGAGCAGTAAAAGTTTTGACAAAAGTCACATTAAAATAAAAGAAATTTAAAAAAAAATAGAATAACTCAAAGTGCTAAAGGGTTTTCAATAGGTAACTCAAGGTGCAAATTTCTTGTTAAATTCTAATTAATTAACTAAACAAGGAATAATTTATGTGCTTTAAAAAGTTGATACTATTCTATATAACTCATGTCTTGTAATAAATGTATAAAATTGGTTGAATTCAGCTCATGTTTATATGGGGAAATTCTAAGCATAACTACAATGACTTTATATTTAAATTATTCATTAAAATTTAAATTCTTAGGAATTTTCTTTTCTGCGATATTTATTGGAGTTTCGTATCTTAATTTTGCTTTCAGTACTCACCTTTTTACTAGTTTGTTTTAATCGTTTGATTATTGATAGTTTCATAACTTTCAACTAATATTAAAATATTTATATATGAGAAATGATATTATTTTTTTTTACTTTAGAATATTTTACAATTCTAATTTTATGTATCGTAACATTTGATTATTATATAACTCAATTTTGTAATTCTTAATACTACAAATATTTATAATTTATTAATATAATTATAAATATTTTTTGTAATTCTAATATTTATATCTTTTTTTCTTTCGTTATTCCCTTTTGGAATTATTCTGCTTATAATTTTTTGTATTATTCATTATTATAATCTAGAATATGTGAACGTCTAGATGGGTTATTATCCTTTTAATAATACTCAAGATTTGACATATTGACTGGCAAAAATTTTAGTAGTAAATATCATGCACATGAGAAAACATTTATGTAATTAAACAATAATTTGCAATATACTTTAGGTGTAAATATATAAAAGCATTAGACGTTTTGTTCCCATTGAATGGGGCATTCTCTATCTGAACATTTAAAATTGATTCAAACAAGTAGTGATCAATTAACGAAAAAAAATTAACCCCCACCCCCTCAAAAAATGGCGAAATAAAATATTAGCAGTAACTTTCAGTTCAGTTCATGAAGGAAAAAATATAATAATTTTTGTTCGTGTTTGTAAATTAGTCAGTTTTAACCGGTGCTTCTCAACCAGTAGAAGTTAGTGGATCACTAAACCTGAAACCGAAACCTATGCAAGCCACCATCACCCGTTAGGGGACGAATCTTCTGAGCTGGTGAGAGAGATGGAATATTCCTGATAAGGAGGTCCAAGCACCCCCCCAGTTTTGGAGTTAAGTTGCTTCAAAGTGCGTTTTGAGACATTTTTCTTTTTTTTACTTCTGCTATACGCTTTTAGATATATAATTGTGTGCCTGCTACGCGTGCGTGCATGAATGTGCGCGCTACTGGACTTTCCCTCCGGACCTCTTACTTGTCAAAAATATAAAATTTGTAATACATCAGAACATTGATTGAATTAAACTGCGTAAAAATATTTTCTATTTTATTTAAGCCAGTTTTCCCTTTAGATGGATATACTTATTGGTAATTATATAGAAAATAGATCTTAAAACTCTATTTTTGTGCAGTTATGTAATTTTATAAAACTATATTTGCTTTAAATGTTACAAAATGATTCAATTAAAAATTGAAATATTTTGAAAGTTAACAGAATCTTTTTTTTTCTTGTGAAATGTTTTGCTGAAAAATCTACCTTGTGTACTTTTTTGAAAATGTATTAAAAATTGAAATTGACATATTAAAACTCTGATATAATTATAAAGATATTTTTTTTTAATTTTAAGATTTAATAATAATTTTTTTCTTTAATGTATTCGGATATATTTTGGAAAAATGGTACCATTTCGCTTAATTTTTAATTAAAAATTGAAAAATAAATTACTTCGAGGTGTGCATTTTTACTCTCCTGAATAAATATGTGCCGAGGTTTAACAGTCTGTTTTAAATTCTTTTGAATTACTGAATGAAAGTTAATTGTTGCTTACTTAGTGCTAAAAAATATAAAATACATTAAATTTGTGAAAAGTTAATTTCTATTTAAGAATTTTTTTATTGCAATCATTGTTCGGAACACTAAAAGGAATGTTTTTATTAAATTGAAAAATTAAAATCCGGAAGCTTTTAATTATTTGAAATTTATTTTTTCAAGCATTAAATTTTATGTTAATAATGAAAGTTTTACCTTTTGCATATTTTACCACAGTATCTTCAAACAATATGGATATGTATTAAAGCACAATCTTGAGATAGAAGGAATTTGAGATGTAATCAATATTTGAACACTTTCTTGATTTTTTTAAGAATTGTTTTTGTAAGTGTGAGCTGTGCTATGCTGTAAAAGAATGAACCATATACCCACAAACAGGACAAGTTTTCGCGCATTTTTTTAATGCTCTATTTCCTGTTTAAAAAAAATTAAGTTTTTTTCTTAACTTCATTATAAAAAGTGCAGAAATAATTTTAAAAAAATCTAAAGTAATTAATGTAAGCCATGCAAAACCTAAAATGTCATTAACGTAACCCATGTAAATTTTGATCTTAAATTTTTTTTTTTACTTTAAAATTCCTGGAGTGCAGTAGGGTAAATGGAGTTCATTTTTTTTATTGAAATAACTCGCGAGATTCATCAGTGTTGGGAACCAAGTTTTTGATAATTGGAGTTCTTTAAGCGTATGTTGGATAGTATACCCCCCTCCCCACTAAATTCTCATAAAACTATGATAAAATTATATAATCATGTGTTGTAAAAGTTTGTCCATTTCGTTTCACATCTAAATACAGTCCATCTTACCATGTGTTATAACATCATGTACCTTTTTCTATTTGGATGCGCAATAAATAAAAATGAATTCGGCAAACTCTAAATCATATCAAATGAACATTAGTTGTTTCCATTTAAAACTGATTTGCTGGAAGAGGAAATTTATTAATAAATATAATTATATTGAAGAAAAAGTTATTCATAAATTTTAGAATGTGTGGTAATAAAAGAATACCAGCATCGGATGTTCCATTGTGGAATTTTTTCTTTTCGTAACAACAACAAAAAAAGAAATGAAGAGCCATGTGGTTAACAAAAGAATAATAGTTAATAGATTACGCAAACGATACAGGATTGTTCTTTTTCTAGTCAGAAGTGTAAATGTCAGTTCTGTTCTTGGTATTTCCGAAAGGTCGCATTTGTATAATTACGTAAGAGGAAAATTTAAGTGATTCTTTTCTTGCTCATAATATAATTTTAGAATTGATTACGATAATGAAGTTGTTTATTTAAATCTTATTGTGAAAGCTATATATATATGTATGTTTGAACTACGAGAAAAAATTGAGATTGAATCAATTTATTTCAAATTTGTCTCTTGGAAATAAATAAAAAATTTATCCAGTTTTGCGAAATTGTTTTAAGTTTATGGAAATAGTATGTGTTTTGATAATATTAGAAAGCCCTGAAATGCTTGCTAATGAATTAAAAAATAGTTTTTTATATGTACTGTTTTTGAAATTCATTTAAAAGTGAAAGATTTGTTATTAAATAAAATATGAATTGTCATAAGTTACTACAAATATCAACAGCTTAGTTGTAACTGTGATTTCAGCACAGTAGATGATACAAAAATAATAAATGTAATTTTTAAAAAAATCCAATTTTTTTTTCATTTTATTTATGAGTCTTTTAACAGATGTAACGGCACCTTCAGCACACACCTAATCATCATCAGAATATATTAGAATACCAGTGAGCATAACCAATAAATACTGAATGACCAGACCGTCGCAACAGCAACACTGGTGAGAATTGTCTTTGAATCCTAAAGGCCATCACCGGTCAATGGATTTTTTTAAAATTACATTATTACATTGCCTTTATTTCATTTTATTAGTATAAAAAATCCATTTTATAAAGATAAATACATTTTTATCCAACCCCTGAAAGGCAAAATAAATATTTAAAGATGCCTGGTGTGCAATAAATGTAAGGAAAGCGGTGTATAAAGTAATTGGGAATTTTAAATATATTCTTACAGCAGTATAATTTTTATGTAATGAATATTTGGTTCTAAATTAAATTATTGATTATGATTAATCAATGTTTTTGAAGGATATGAATTCTTATGATTTTTATTTTACCAGCTGAACTTTGATTTTTTCCTTTTTATGCATTTATCTAGGTTTCTTTAAAAAAAAGTTTTAACATTTACCCTTTTTATTCTTTTATGATATTTATCGCTGTATAAAAGAAGTGCAAAAAACGCTTTAGCATTATTTCGAAGTCGAATGTGTTCATTCTGATACTGCAACGCCGTAAGCAAACCATTATATGGAATCGACTAAAATTTAATCGTAAAGAAAATTACTCCATCAAGATCTGAGACTTCTAAAATAAACAACCTAATGTATGTATAATTTATAAATTTAAAATTCTGTTAGAATATTAAATGTTCTTATTCACATTAGTATTATTTTAACGTACAAAAACATTTAAACATTTTTTTAAAATTAGAAGCAAAAATATGCGAGCAGTTTTTTTAAATTTTTATAAATTTTATCGTTTGTCGCTTTATCCACATTCGTTACGATATTGAATCCACTTTGTGTTGGCGATTTCATAGCTATAATTTAAATTTTAAAGATAATCTAAAGACAAATTTTATCAAAATTTACAATTAGACGATTACAATTAGATTACAAATCAACAATTAGACGTCAAAGATCACACTCTAATAGTCTCTTTCGAAATTATTGTTCACTAATGGCGTGCGGTTAATAATTACTAAAGTGCATTTATCAGAGTTTGCATGTACATTTATCAGAATATTCCACTTCCACTGGTTTGTTTCATCTTTTTGTGTATATTTATTTAGTGTCTTGTTTTTATTAAATCCTCACTGTGGAAGTATACTACGTCTTGTATTTGTAAACACAAAATGCACTGTTTGCAATATCTTGTGTTCTCCCCCACCAGGTTGCTGTACTGCTGAACAAACCTGTTTACTTTTTTCTAATCTACCTAGAAACACTTAATGAAATTCGACACTTTGTTGCACACCACTTGAACAATATTGTCCTACTACGAGGACAAATACCCCACCCCTTTCTCTTTCCATTCCCAACGATTGTCTTAACTCTAAACCTACATCCTTTCCTTGCTAATAAAAATCAAAAACCTCTGGCGCTGGTCATTTCATCAGTCGAGAACATAAAATTTAATATCCAATCAAAATAACTCTTGCCATCCCCCTTCTCTCTCCCACCTGTTCTACACCGAATGTTCATCGACGTCTACACCCTTTCTGTTGAGGCTGACCTTGTTGCTTTTTTGTTTCCATTCTTTTCTATCGGCTGCCTTTGCATAAAATGTGAATAGAGCATTCAGCGAGAGCCTTACTGCCTTGTCAAGTCGATTTTTCCCAAGGTGATCATCAAGAATGGGCAGAGGTGATTCATCCCCTACCAGGTTCCTGCTGGTTCGGACAATACATTGTTTGTGATGTGTGAACACTGTAATTCAGCTTTCTTTCTGTGTTCAGTTTTTCTTTCTTTTTCTTTCGATGTGAGTTCCGTGAGGTGGTGTCCTGTATGCTGCTGTGAATAGATCGGAATCTCGATTTGGTGCCTTAATGTGACTTATGGATAGCTTGGATATATACAAAAAAAAAAAGTGCGAAAAAATAGAAAAATGAACAAAAAGATAATTGTTTTAAATCAAAGCAAATAAGAATATAATTATTGTAAAACTAGGTATGAGAACAAGCAAGGGGTGCCCTAGAAAACATAATACATTTCAAATTCTTTGTTTCTCCCTCTTAACTCTTTTTGTTTTTTTCTTATAATAGCTGACTGGTTTCGTAACAATTAAGGTATATTTATATGTTTTAATCTGATGAAACATTTTTCTATAAATGCGTCATTGATGTGCTTTTATGCATCATTTACTGCCGCAATCATTCATTAGTAACTAGTCACTAGAAGTAATTGATAACCTCTCTTGATAAGGAAACCCCTTGTCAAGAGAGGTGATTCGACTCTTTTTCTTATTAGCATGATTCTTCTGTAACATTCTCTTGAATATCGTCATTTTACGTCGTCTTTTTCTAGTAATAGTTAACTTTGCCCTTATGCTTTTCATTTTAGCTTGTATAAGGGTATCTGGTAGCAAAATTTTCATAATCTTATTAATCATTAACACATTTTCCAATACAATTTTTTTTAAAAAAATTATTAGAAATAAATTTTTTGAGTAAATCGATAATTTTTGAGCTGGGCAAGTAAAAAAATCTAAGTGTCAATTTAAAAAAATAGCTCTAAATTTATTTAAGTAAAATCCCCAATATAAATAAATGTTTAGAAAAATATTAATTTGCCGAGTCAATATAAAAGAATCGAATATTTTTTCTTCACTTTTATGCCCCTGAGGTGAAAGCCTAAGCATGATTGTTAGGCTGTACATAGAATACAATTCAACACATAAAAAGCATGATGCAGTAATAGCACTTACACTGTATGAATTGCAATGTAGAAATGACATATAACACAGCATGAGAAATAAGGTGGTATAGATATAGCAAATAAAAGACAGAGAATGGTAGACATTTAGCATTTTTTGTTAACAGGATTTGTTTAAAAGGAAAAACAATAACATATTTAATGGCTTTTACAGACTATTCTACAAATCTAATTCTATATTTTATGAAATTAGTGATGATACAAAATAGTTAATTCATAATATAAAATATAAGTAGCATTATACTACTGTGCTAAAATATCAAGAATTGCATGCAAAAATTATATAGAAATAGAATTAGTCGGAGAATGTATTAATGCCACTGAACTCAAACACTTTTAGGGTATAGGTTCTCTAAGGGGGCTCTACCACCTCTCAATGTGACCTAGAGTCTCCTTTTGGAACAGTAGCAGCAATCCTTTCGCTTAAAAACAGTAAAAAAAGGGCGAGGGTGGTATACCAACACATTTAGAAAATTAATATGTGGAATGGATGAACTATTAGATTTACATTTTACTTCGGTTTCAAGAATATACCGAGTTGAGTTTCTAAATCTTTCTGAAATGGAAATGCTGTAGAATCATCAAAATGAGAAGGGAAAATCGTTAAGTTCTTGACCGATGAATAGTTAAAACCGAGATTCAAAAATGGATAAGGAGAGCCAATAATCAATCAAAAAATCAATTCGAAATCAAAGTGGAATTCAAAAATCAATATCGGCTGTCTCTCCCTTGGTTTGTTGTATAGAGTACAGAAGTTTTTAATTGCTTTTCCTACATAGCATTTGGCAGAGCCTGAATTGAAAAGCTTTATCTACTGCCATAAGAAAAGGAACAGATTATATATCACTGCAACTGTGCATCAATTTGCAACTGTTATAAAAAATATTAATTGACAAGTTATTAATGCTTCACCAGCCTGAATTATTAAAAGAATTATAAATATTGAGCAACAGTATTTTAATATTTGGATGATTATCTATTATGGAAGGACATTGAAAATCATCTTTCTAGGTTAAAAGGGGGCAGTGGATTAAAAAAAAATGTTGGGAAGTTCTAGTCTAGGTTTCCTTGTCAATTGAATAAATATATGACAAAAGACTTAGAGAAAAAAAAATACATGTTACTTACTATATAATATACATACAATGCAGAAAGCACTTGTGAGAAACATTGAGTTCTTGTGATTTTAAATTCGGGAAATGGCTTCAACGAGAATATCAATGAAACCTTGGTGATGGGAACTGAAATCTCGTGAAAATAAAGAAAAGGTTATATCTTGACCTTGAGAAAGGAAATTTTTCCTTTTCTGGAGGAGAATTGTACTTCTCTTTTTCCTTGGGCAATTTACGTACATTCTCTTGCACTGTCCCATAGAGATGCCCCATAAGAACTTTTGTCCTATTACTCTTCTTAGAATGTTGCTTGGCTTTCAACTTTCATCCGTTTAACACACTGCTAATTATGTTCAAGTGCATGCGGAGAGAGCAACAAATTGTTTTTCCATTCCTAGATTTGGTTCAATAAAAAAAAATGATCGGCGAGGCTATTGGCGGTAAACAAAAGATGTTTTCATTTTCTTAGGCAGTACATTCTGAAAAATGAGCACACTTAGAATTATTTTTTATCAGACGGAGAATCACTCATTCTAAACTAGATTTTATCAAAGGTTCTTCATTCATTTTCATTATATTTGATTAGGTTCACATGCATTGATGTGGATTAGAAGTGCGATGAAGATCGTCATTTAAATATTTCTGGAAAATACGACGTTCATTTTACAGGATTTTTTGTATTTAATTCTAATGGGAATGGATAGTTAATTTTATTTTAATTTGTATAATAATAATTCCACTGTTACCTACCTGTGCGAAACAAACCTAAGTGATGGCATAGGAATGCTGACCATTGAACTTAGATTAACCAAACAATTTTGATAATTCTTATTTCCATAGTAATACATAGTAAAAAAGAGATTTAAAAAAAATAGAATTTTAATTAAAAAGGAATCGGAATTTCATTGGTAACTTCGAAATGTATTATAGCGTAAAGAAAAATTTAATATCATTTTAAGATAAAGAAAAAAGTTCATCGGAGTAACCAATTTCCGTTTAATTTTTTTTTCTGTTTTAAATATTTTTAAAATCTCTTTTTCAGTATAATTTATATTTTCTGCTGTGCTTTTTCCTTATTTTAAATAATTGCATTTATAAAGTAGAGCATTGTGACGATTTAAAACAAATTTGCCTAGAATATTTAGCCGTTTTTGCAATTAATGGTTTGGAGGGGGTGGAGGGTTAGGGTTTGCAACGTAACAGACGTACACGCGATGCACCCTGGTTAATACTGAATTTGCTACAACTTTGCCTCCTTCTTTATGTCTGACATTTTGGAAGGGTAGAAATCTAAAGGTATCTAGCCAGTTTTCCGGGCATTTGTAATGAATAAACAATTATGAAATTTAAAACATTATCACACAGCGATACTTCGATTTAAGGATTCGAATTTCTTTTAGATTTTTTTTTCTTGCATTGGATTGGCTTCATGCACCATTTCATATTTTACTTGTTCAAAACATCCATTTATAATATTTTGTGCTTAAACGAATAAAATTAGCTTGACGAAATGCACGTAATTAAACCAACCTTCATTCAAACATTTGAAATTTTTTCTTGCAAAGTCTATTAATTATCGGTTAAGAAGATGGGAAACGTAAGTGAACTTTGATGGATTTCCATAATTGAACAAATTTGAACATTCTGCGTTAACACGTTAAGTACCATGTCAGTCGCCGATAATTAACTCTGAACTTTCCGTTCAGGCCACGTTAGTCATCGTTGACAGTATATTTTCACTGATGACTGAATTTGTTTTTCTTTCTGGTCACGTCAGTCAGTGTTGACCCGGAGTATAATTTGCATTCAGGCTGCGTTTGTCATTGTTATCTGACGATATACATTTAAAAAAATTCTCTTGATAAATCTTAATCTGGTTATCACAAAATAATGCATCTAAATGCATGGTGTATTACAACGATACATGGATGTATGGTTGTTAGCAAATCTAACGCTGTGAAGTTGGCAACCCCCCCCACACAAAACACCGTCAAAATTGGCTCAGCGAATTAACACATTAAATTTTTTGTGAAACTTGGAAATCCTTTAGTGGAAACGAATAAAATAGCCATCTGAAACAAAGCATTGAGTACTAAGCACATTTGTGTTACTATCTCCACGAAGTTAGCGGTATGTGGAGAATGAAGCATGCTGTGGTGTGATCTGAACATTCAAGTATGAAATCGTTCTTGATGGTGAGATTTAATACTATACTGAATTATTGAATCAAATTCAGATATTTGGCAGCAGATATATTGCTGATGCCTCTGGCAGCGCAATCAGTTATGACATTAGTATCAGACTCTTTCGTTCCATTTTGGCTGAGTATTTAGGCATCAAAAGAATTTTCGTGAAAACTGTTGTGAATCGAATTGATGGTTATGCAGAATTTTTTAGCCGTATCCGACTTATCTATATTTGTCTAATTTTCGACTCTACAAACATTATTTCGTATGACTTTTTGATTCTTTCCAAGTAGAAAATACTTCTGGAAAGGACAATATTCCAATTTAAAGACGTCATACAATTGCACAAAAGCAGCAATATGTTTTACAATCCCCAAAAGGATCGTTTCAGATCTTCAGAAGATTACTTCGTATCGGGGTTGGATTACCTCTGGTGGCAATTAGCGATTTTTTTTTTTAAATGTTTAAAGATTCCACACCTCTCTAACTACAATACTACAATTTATTTACAAAAATTTTACTAGAAGAATAATCAATTTAAATCAAGTAAAAATATTTGTCTTGAGCCGAGCGATACTGTCTTCTGGCCGGCTGGTGTAAAATGTAATAAATCGTCATAGAAGCATTGAAAGACGTTTGCAACAGCACAAGGGGACTATTTTTAAGGAAATTAGAGTACTCAATGAAATAGCGACAAGTAGGCAAGTGATATTAATGTCCCAAGTGATAGATTTATAGATCGAATGGAACATAGCATATGTGAGTTTGTACCATTTTTATAATCGAAATATTATGCCCTTTGCGTCTTATATTTTCGCTGTTTCACTGAGATAATTATGCCGCATAATTTTTGTTTGCGTTTTTCAGAGTATGATGTTGAGTAAAATATATTTTAAACTTTTCAAATTGGGATATATATAGCCAAATTTCAGAATCAAGATGGTATTGTGTAACCATACGGGTTTATTCATTTTTATAATACTTAGCCATAAAAAGAAAAAGGAAAAATATTATGACACAAATATATTGCTTCGAAAAAATATTTATGTATATTCTTTAAGTTTTAAAGAAAATTAAACATGAGTTTTGAATTTTCGGTTATAAATTACATACTTATACTTGATTTTGCTTGACGCCACTTGCATACTTGATTTTGGTTTTAACGCTGATTTTTATTATGAATTGCTCTTAATACTGTGCTTTTAATGTCCGTTTTTAATCAAATGTTCTTTACTTGAGATAGTTACTACCATTTTTTTTTTAAATCTCCTTATATAATGCTTTCATAAATTTTCCGTGTGCATTTATTCTGTTTTATAATTAAATTTTTTTGACTAAATGCAAAACGACTTTTTAAACTTGGTTGTAATGAAATTGGTTTTAAAACTGATTGCTCTCGATTGTAAGAATTTAATCAGTTAGAGCGGGAAATGTGATTGAGTGGTAAGAAGAAGATTTTGAAGAGACTTTCACGATGCATTTAATGAAAATTGAAAGTAATCTTAAGGTAACGAGGTCAACGAAAAATATACGAAACCCGAGCTGCATGCTTACAAATGTAAAATGAAAGTAATCTTGTAATTCTTTAAGATATTAATGTTGATATGCAAAAAGATACGAATGCACCTGCTGTTTTTTAGCACAATTTTATAATAGCTATATTATTTTGACGTTTATGTTAGATTTTAGGAGAATTGTGACGGAAAGCTTAGTCAGTCATGTTGACAAATGTATATGTCATCTAAACATACAAATAGATGGTGCCCTGGAGGATAATTGCGGAACCGGCACCTTACATTTTTTTTTATATTGTGCATAACTAGTTTGAGAAAAAGTGTTATTGTTCAATTCTTAATTAAATAATAGATTTAATGATAAAGAATGTTATACAAAAACTGTTTTAAGCTTTTGACAATCTTCCGTTGAAAGTTCTAACTACAGAAATTCGAAAGGAAGTTCAAAGCTGGTTACTGTTCAGTACTAAATCGCGCATTCCCCCCCCCCCTCGTATTTAGGCATATTTTAATAAAATAACATAAAGTTGAAATTATTAGAGCCAAACTAATGTATGTTTTAAAAGCGGGTTTTTCATAATTAAATTTCTACCTTGTAGACCTTTGTTTCTTGCGTGCTGCAATCAGCTTGGTTCATGAAAACAATCACTTACGTGTTTGAAAATTTCTCTTTATTCAGTATTCTGTGTCAATGCTTTTTCAGTAGTATATAGTTCATACCTTAAAAATCATTTCAATGTCACTGATTTCACTTAATATGAAAGCTTGTGGAATAAAACAGCCTTATTTCTTTTTCGTGGATCGTTAATAATTAAACAGGTGTATAAAAGCCGCAAATGTTTAAGTAATTGGAACACAAAAACAAAAAATAATCCAAGATTAACACTTCACCAAGACTTTCATGACCACAGAGATCTAATCGGCTTAGAGCTTACAATTGCATCAGTTGTATTGAGGTCGAGATGTAAGGCATCTGTTAAAGGTTGATGTCCTGGTCTTTCTAACTAGGTAGACGCCTAGGTACAAAAAAAAAATGAGAAGACCGCAAACAAAGTAGATTAAAAAGTCTATTTTCCTTGTAGCCTAATAAATAAGAATATAAAAAATGAATACAAATTTTGTGAATAATAAAATATTGAATAGTATTTTGTCAAGTACGTGAAAATATTTTAATCAAAAACTATTTTAAAAAATTAATGTAATAATCTTTAAACCCTCTAATAAATCTTTAAAATATGAAAATAAAATGGTCTTATTTAAAAGAGAGAACTTGTAATAGGCACTAGATAATGCTGCAAAATATCTAAATCCTCTAATGCTTGCAGGTAGCAAAAATTGGTTCCATAAATAGTGTAAATTGTGGAGTGCATTTTTCAATTATAGTTTTAAGTAATTAACAACAGATGCAATTAAAACTTGTATATTTAATGTACGATGAAAGGACTTAACATTGTGAGTTTTTATAAAGCATTTCAGTACTTCAGATGGATAAAATCCTTATATTCTAATTTTTGGATTTTAAGTAAAAAATATCTGTACATTAATACACTAAATTATTATTCGAGCGGTGAATGATTTCAATATAATTGTCTTTTTTATGATGAATCGGTAGAAGTTAAAGATGTTAAAATATATATGCGGCCTAATCTAATTCAACCAATACAACGAAGTTTCTAAAAATCATTTTTCAGCTTTTTGAAATGTTTTTTTTTCTTGTTCTTATTGCTGTTAGTTTTGTTTCGCAACACGCTTTGGTAACTGACATTTTAATATATATATATATATATAATATTCATTATGAAATATGGAAGTTGATGTAAAAGCACGTTTTTATTGTACTTGCGTTTGCCCATCAAACTATTTATATTGAAATTTTCTGAAATTTACTTAATTATAATTAAATTAACACTTCTTTTTACCGAACGGTTTACAGATAATGAATTTGTAACGGTATATTAGTAATGTGTGTTATTCAAGTTTATTTCATTACTAACTTATTTTGCGTTTTATAAAGTGTTTTATCATTACATACATGATAAATGTGATTGTCGAATATAATGTAAACACTTTCTGTAATGATTGAAAAATCACTCTAGTCTACACAAGTAGAATTTTCAGAAATATACCCTGGAATCTTTATACAACCCGTTTTTTCCGTGTGTCTTTTAGATCAATAATATATGAAATGTACATGTATATTTTCCCAAAAAAAAAAAAAAAAAAAAATGCTTTTCGTTACTTTTTTTAATATTTTAGCTGAGCAAAAATGCATAAATATGTAAGAATAATCAAGTTAGTTCGGCTCTTCTACCTTAAAACAATTAATACTTAAGCATTGTTACTAAAAGTAGGTGATTTAGCTTTGCATTCTTCTTTAAAAATTTTTTAGGGATGTATTTTGAATAATATTGTTACTTTGAAGCTGAGTTTCGAAATGGTGCCATTATATAGTGTAATGCTATTTACTTAATATGTGTATTTATTAATAAAGCTAATTAAGATTAAATATGAGTGATTTGTTTGTATTGGGTAATAATCGCATTTATTTCTTTTAACAGGTAACCGAAACTTCAGGGAAATCACAAGTGATGAGGATTAAATCTTCGGGAAAGGTATAGTAATTATTATTTTACTTCCTATTACCGCAGTTTTACTAATAATGTTGCCAATTTTAAATTATTCGACATTTCTTTTTAATCAATATATGTTCTAAATTAATAAGAAGTCATTAATCAGAAAACGAAATCCATGATTTTTCATATCATAAGGTGTAAACTTCGCTCTTTTTTCGGCTTTAAGATTAAGTGGACACGCAATATGTGGACAGTTGTGAATTTTCTTAAGCTCTGGCATTGGTGAAATTAATAACTAATCTAATCAGGAAACTCTTTTTCTTAATATTTCGCGTCACTGAAATCATTAACTTTATACTTAAAATCAAACACTTCACAAATGTTCAGAAAACTACAGTTCACAAGCCATGTAAGAATTCCAATCAACATGATAGCTATTGACTGTTCTGCCTCTTTCCCTGCCTCAACAAAATTATTGAGCAGAATATTGAATCTTAATACGTAAAACAAATATGTAAAAGATCAAATAGAAAAATTATATATGAGTGCACGTAAATTAATGAATATCGTGTGAAAAGATGGCCCATGAAAAAGATCAATTCGTTAACAATGGCATGGACAGGCCTGAAGCACAATGATGTAAATTCAAAATGATACCTAAGAATGGAGAAAATATTATTGGCGAAACTTCGAAATACATTGAACAACGAGAGAAATTATGGAATGGCATGGTGATAATTGAATGATATAGCAACTAAGAATTATTTATTTACTAGGAGGCAAGTTAGCATTACAAATTTCTTAAAAATTATATTTTTTCTTTAAGTTGCTGTACTCATTTTTACATTAAAATAGCGTTGATAGTCAGTTTGTTGGTTGTGCATATTCTTTATTTACCTTGAGATAAATTATATATTGTAAAATTTATTTTTAAACATGTTGCAAGTTACTCTGCATGAAAAATGTTTCCATATTTTTTTCTGTATTTCCTGAATTTCCAAGTATCCGACATCGCCAGTATGCTTCTATACCTGTTAATTGAGACGTTAAAGCGCCAGATTTGGAATTATTGGAAGAATTGGATTATCTCTAATCATGCTTATTAGTGTTATTTATTTCACAGCATTGGGTGTGTGTTAAATTGAAATTCACCAGTTAGAAAAAAATATTTGATGGATTTTAATCCATCTAATTTTGTTGAGGTCCATCCATCTAATCTTTGTCCATATTAAATCCATATAATCTTTGGTTGTGGAATTCGATGTATTTTTACTTAACAGCTATGCAGATAAACATGGATTAAAGCTTCTTTGTCCATATTAAATCCATATAATCTTTGGTTGTGGAATTCGATGTATTTTTACTTAACAGCTATGCAGATAAACATGGATTAAAGCTTAAACTAGCATTTATTTTCTTTTGAACTGTGAATGCATATTCCTTCTTTTTGATCAGCTGATTATTCTTTTATTTTTTTATTTTTCGACACCAATACAAAGTACGAGTACAAACTACACTTCTGAAATTAAAGGAGTAGTCATTCTTGTTACAATATATTGACTGATCGAAATAACAGAAATAATTTCTGCTCACCAATTAAGGCAGGAGGAAATCCTCTGTAAGAGTCCAAGTTCCCGACTGATATGTTGATTTTAAACTTATCTTCTCCATTCTTTTTTTTTAAAAATAATAATTATTTGTACAATTAATGAAATTCTAGCTCATCTCCATAACTGGTGTTTTTTGCCAAAGGAGGATAGAAAATCTTAAAATTTCTTTCTCTTTTTTGGAAAAAAAATCAGAAATGTTTTTAAATCTATTATTATGAATGCAATCATCAATTAGGGAAAACTAAGCAATGCTTTAAAACCCGAGTGTTAAGATATCTCTTATGGATTGAAAATTCATTTATTTTACTCGTGATTAGTAAAATAAATTACTCATCCCGATTAATTTATCAAATTCAATTTAAATTGAATTGAGTAATTAAAGTATCAAATTGAATTTAAACATTTTATGTATGCTCATGAAAGTCATCTATTCTTTGTTTTGCTATAATTTTAATATTGCTATTTTCAAATTGATATTAAATATTCAAAAATAGTAATATATAGAAAATTGTTATATTTAGAAATTTATAATACATTTCCTGATACATTTTATAAATTTTAATCGACAGCTTTTGCATCTGAATTTTTTTTTATTGTTGCCGTATGTATTTTTAATCTAATTTGTAAATAATTACTGCTTTTTTATTTTGAATTTATTTAAAACAGAAATATCCGCTAACGTATCTGTTTAAATTAAGCGATATCTATGCAGCATCAGTTTTTTTTTAAATGAACGTTATTTAGGAGTGGATATGTCACACAGCACTTGAATAAATATTAAGTAAACAAGGGAAAAAAAAGTAAATAATTTTGCATCGAAACCTACAAACCAAGTTTCATGAGGGACACCGTAGGATTAAAGACGACAATGAGTCTGAATGCTTGTTCTTTTCTTTTATTTTTAACATCAGTTCTAGCATTTTCTTTTTTAAACTTGATCCTGCATAATGAGTTGAACTGTGGCTCCAGCTGCAATATATTTCCGAGAAGCTACCTCTGGAAAGGTTTCTTGGAAGCGGAACATGGGCGTTTTAATTATGATTCCCAGGTTGGCGGGTTTTTGTTACTGAATAATTTAATTTTTTTTTTTTTTTTTGGCGCAAAACAGATTATTGAATCTCTCGTGTTTTTGCAGTAAGTGCTGCAGGTTTCTTGTTGGTAAAAATACAGATTATTACTTTTTAATTTGCTAATTTATAAGTACTTTTGTTTATATTCTTTCTATTCGTTGCTTGGTACTCATTTTTCATCAGTTTGTTTTTGTTTCATACTTTGATGTATTTTTCTCATGTATTCGATAGTATTTTGTTTAAATCCATAAATAAAAAAAAGTTAGAATATAAATCTAATTTATAGTGTTATAATTAAATACAGAAACGCCGCTTAAGAATCTACTGAACATATTTAAAGCAAAATTAATACATTATTGTATTTTTGAAGTTTTTCGAAAACCAGTTGAAAAATTTGATCTTTATTATATAGATAATTAGTTTAATTTCTATCTATGATTATAAATTGATCTAAAATATAGAAGTTTATCTAGCAATAAAAATATATTTCGCCACATATTCCTTGGTGTTAAGACAAATATATATATTTGAAGAAATATCTGTATATAAAAGAGATATTGCTATAAAAATGCTGTAATTATCATTAAATTTTGATTCATTTATTATCTAGATAAATTTAAAAGTATATTAAGTGAAATTAATATTATCCAAGATTATAAGCTTTAAAATAATGTTTATTACTTGAAAAAAAATGATAAATTATATAATATTGAATAGTTTATTAAAAATTGAGAAGGGCTCGTTGTTATTATCAATATCTTTATTGATACATAAATATTACGGAAAAATAATAAAACTTAACGTTTTTATGTGACGATTATTTAATATCGATTTATCGTGTTGCTTGAGGTATGATTTTCATTCCTTTACTATGATGCTAACCAAGACTTCCCATTATTGATTTTAATTAGTTTACCTTGATTTGAAAGTTACTCAATTTCTGTGCATCCGAATAAATGCTTGCAGCAACAGTAAACTATTGAAATATTGTTAATTTCAACCTTTTTTTTTTAACTAAAACGAACTTAAATTTAGTGTTAAGTAGTTAGATTTAGCGTCTTTAAAAAAGTAATAAAATTAATTTAGTGATCCAAGAAATTAAAAATAAAGTTCTGAACATATAAAACAGTTCAGAGTAAAAAAAATGCAAAAGAATGAAACTGTGTGCAACTTCTGGAATTTTTTAAAGCTTGTTATTTTTACTAAATGTATTTTTATTTTTTTATTATTTAATTAGTTTTCTTTTATATTATTATTTAGTTATTTCCCTTTTTCCTTTTGCATATATATTTTTTAAAATTTAGTTTTCTTCAAGCCGTTCAAACTTTATTCCACGTACATTTAAAGAATTTTAAAGCAAGGAAAGTAAATAAATGTAGATTTTTTTTTTTCAAAAGTGGTAATGTAGATAATTGCCAGTAATTGAAGTTAGGGGCTAAAAATCAGTTTTTAACTCCTAATTTCTTAGCAGTTGCAGCTATTGAAAAATTTTAAATGCTTATTTCAATGAAACTTTAATTAATCTAGTTAGATTTATTTTCGTATTTTCAACTAAGAAAATTTTTTAATTCTCCACGCCCACCTCTTAACTGGATGGCCCATCTACTAACTCATTTGAGATTTCTATTGGATTTTACCGATATTGCTACATTGAATTTTTACCGATTTATACTTCACACCTGTAAAAATAAAATCAAACTTACATTAGATAGGCGTAATATAATATAAATTTTTGAATGAAGTGTGTTTTAGGGAGGCGTGTAAGACTGCGAACTGTTAAGAAATGCAGAAATTTTCGCTGAAAGCCTGTCTTGAAGACTATTGCAAAAGATATTCCTATTAAAAGAAATCTTTCAAAACATTTTGGAAATTAAAATGTTTTCATGTCATCCCAGCTATGAAATTTCTCATTACAAAATTTTATTTTTAGGAAAACATAACGAAACAAACATCCTATTATCTGTTTGAAATGAGTTTTATTCAATTCCTTTTTTTGACCACATATTCAAAAAACTTGTAGTTATTCTTCATTCCTTAAAGAAATACTGAAGTTACATTTTTAAGATGGATCTGGATTTTATGCAAAATTATTTAATAAATGTAAAAATCAATGTAAAATTTGTTTCCGTTTTAAGAATTTGTTCGATTGTTATGAGCTATAAGATTTATAGAAAGTGCAAAACATCTTTTGTGAATGCCTATCAGGTTTTGATTTTTTTTTTTTTTTTTACTTTTATTAAATAGAAATATTAATGGAATTCAGATAGATATTCAGAAAAATACAAGTGAAAAAAAATAATAATGGAAATAATACCAATGTAATTTAAAAAATGATAATGGAAATATTAATTTAACTTTGTATTTCTCTAGAGGAGCGGGAGGGGTGAGGTACTGTTTATATGATGTGATGAAATAGCTGGCTATACCATAGCGTAAATATTTCTCAATTCTCCTGCAATTTTCTTTCATGTTTATTTCGTGTAATTTATTAATAAGAGTGTGGTTTTCGCAGTTTTTGATTTATATATAATAGTTAATCTTTGAAATTGCTTTAAAATATACAGATTTCTTTTTGCCCTTGTCTAAAATCAGTTAATTCCTGTTATTAACGGAATATGACAAACTTCTGCGTTTAAATATGAAGTACCTGAAAGAATAGACTTCTTTCGACAGTGATTTTTTCGCAAAAACTTCATCATGAAAATATGAATCACATTCTATCAGAATACATGTAAATATTTTTCAACTTTTACTTGTGTAATTTGGCCATTTAAACAAATAAATAATTGGCCATGAAATGAATTCTCTTAGTTTAGCATATTATTCAAATTGCTTAACACAATGATTGCATTTTTGCCATTGGATGTGAGCCGAACGCATTCGTATTCGGATGTTATATAGCGCCATCTCACAAAATTTTGCGATACCAACAGGTCATCATCATTTGGCAGCAATGCAAGTGCCAGAAAAATTTACGAAATGGTGCTATATGACATTGTGAACATGACAATAGATTAAAAAAAAAATGCTTTCATAGTTAGTTCTAAAAAAATGTTTTTTTTTCCTTCTTGTGTGTGTGTGTGTGTGTGTGTGTGTGTGTGTGTAAAATCGCACCTATATGTTCAGAAAATGCACCGATATAGATAAACGTAAAAAGCAAAGATCTTATCTAAATATAAAATTTGATCCAAATAATAAGAGCCATTTCTGAAATATATGAAATAAATCTTTATATATATGCTAGAATTGCGGGTTTAAAGTTATATGATTAGAAAACCTATAAATTAAAGATTAGAAAAATATGTGACTGAAGTTTGCATATTTTAAAATTTCAACTTTTTGTGGTAAATGCTCAATGGTTGAATTTCATTTCGAAGTTCATTTTACCTTTACGTGCAAAATTTTGTACTAACAAATATAATCCACAAATTCTTTCGTCTGATTTACATAGACGTTTGCAGTACTTGCATACATAAAACTGTTTCATTTCTTCATCAAAGCATGACGCAGTGGGGGAAAGGGGTACGGGTGCACACTTTAAGGTGTCCTTGAGATTTAAATCTGGGTAGGTGAAAAAATGCTTTCCGCTCACAATGCGGAACATTTTTGTTGTTCCACGGCTTATTTATTGGACTTGAAGCCTTGACCTTCAAGCGACATTTTTAAGGACAGGATGACTTTCACCCTATAGATGGCCACGTGTTTGACCGTTCTGGTTATCACGCTTGGGGTATCGTCACAGATTAATAAAAATAATACAGGTGAGTAGAAAGGGAAAATATCTGCGGTCTTTGCAACAGTTTATCCGTTTATGGAAATCAAGGCTTCAATAATTTTAATATTTTTTATTGCTATACAGTCAAATATGTTTCGTTTTCATAGTTGAGTTTTTTAAAAAAAATGTTTTAAATTTTAAAAATTTTAATTTTTACAACATAACAATAAATTAAAAAAATTCGAATGTTTTTTAAATTTTTCTTTTCGATATCTATAAGTGTATATACCGCCGTTTGTAATGCTAGGGAAGTTGTCAATATCGTCGTTCCGTTTATTCCGCATTTTTAACTGATGCGCTAATTTCAACTTCTATTTTGCCAACTAATTACTAAGTGATTATTTTTTAATGGTTGAATTGTCTGACATCTGTGTACGAATATAAGCATGATAAAAATTAGTTACAAGATAATGAGCCTAAGATTTTATCTATAATTTTTATATTGAATTTTTACAATACGTTGAGAGCTTTCCGTTTGCTATTTTTTATAGTGATTAATTTGGATTTGAGTGTTCGCATACATTATACATTATGCAAAAAATAATTTAATGTTATTATATCAGTTTTTAATGTTATATATTTGCCGCTAAATATTTTAGCAAATAATAATTTTAAATATATAGTAACCGTTATGATTTTATTTTTTAAATGCGATGTCTGAACAATTATTCAAAAATCCTAAGTTGATGATGATGATGTCGTTGATTTTTAAAATATTTTTTTGTTTATATCTAGACAAGAATTTAGAATTTCAGGATTTTTTTGTAGCTATTTACCGAGGGGGTTATGCTATTGGTAATACTGGTTTCTTACAGGTGATTTAGTATTAATTATAGCTAATATCTTTAATTACATCTATAATTATTGTTATATAGTTATTTTAATTTCGGTTAAATGAGTATTGTGAATACTGGCTAGTGTGAACATTTTTGTTACGAATTAATTGGGGATTTAAATATTCCCCATCCTTAAATTTCTTTATTAATATCATTAAGTTTTCTTCCATTTTTCGAATTTTTGATTTTAGTTTGAATTTAAATTTTTAATTAATTTTTAGTTTTCAATTCCGAATTGTTTTAGCTACTCCTTGTACCGTAATACAAGGAGTAGTACTACTTACTCCTACTCCTTGGTTACCGTAATTCGATTGAAGCTTCTTACATTTCTTTGAAACATTATTTTAAAATATACAATTAAAATAGCAATAAAAGCTTCTTAATGTTTCAAAAGATTTATAAACCCGTCAAATATGAATTGAAATTTATTTGAAAAACGATTATATTCAGAGTGTTATCTGTTTTATTAGAATAACTTTTTTACAAAATTATCATCTAAAATTTATTTAAAAGTGGTAATAAATATTTATTAAATTAATAATTAATTTTGCATTATTTATTAAAATTGTTAAATATTGAAAATAAATCTCATTACGGCATCTTAAATTTAAAAATTACTATTTTCTTTTATCATACTCATTTTTACCATCACTATGTTCATTCGAATTTTTGGATGTATCAGATTGTGATTATCATCCCATGAACTTTAAATGGATTTTCCTCTGCATCTCATTATGGTTACAATCAATAGGCCTTTTATTGAGAAGTTTAAATCGGATTGTTCTGCAAGCTATCGTAGTAAAATTTAGGAATTTTACAACAGTAGCTTGTAGAACAAGATTTTATAAATAAAAATCAGTTCGAAAGTATAGGGTAATTATTTCAACCAAATAATTACCAAGATTCTTTGTTCAGAAATAATTAAAATTTTTTTTTAATGTTAACTTTATTTTGCATAAAAAAAAATCTTCACCCCAAATTATATATACGTATATTGAGCAATTGAAATAGATTTTTACGTCAAAGGGCATAATTTAAAATTGTCAGGTTAAAAAGTTGTATCTCTCTTTCTGGACATCTGATCTAACACATACACAGCATTTTGAAATTTATTATTTTTTTACATTATAAAATTAAGAATAGAAAATTTTTCAAATTAAAGTGATTAATATTTTAATCTAAAGCTTATTTCGTTTTATCTTAAAACTATAATTATAGATAAAAAGGTTAATGGAGTTAATATTTGATTAAAGAATCAGTTATACAAATATTTTCAATGGCAAAAATTTTTGATGTCAACATTCAGTATACAGCCTTTCTGATTATCTTTGTACTTTATTTTGTTAGTTAAATACCAATTGAAGAATTACTCTGATTTAATCAGCAGGATCAAAATATGATTTACTATGTTCAGATTATCGAAGTACCTTATAGTCCCATATTACATCGTTTTTATTATCTTTAAAATATCAGAAAAATCGTGAAAAATTACTTAGATTGGTGGAAATATTCTAGAAATGTTAAGCAATTAACAATTAAAAAATATTAAAAACGGAAAGTAATGGGGAATTGAATTCTGATTTACTGGTTTTGTAGAGGATACGACGATATATGATTCACAGGTATGCAGATGATTAGATGATTCTTTACGTATGTAAAGTATGTGTGAGTCATTGGGGTAACTAGAGGATACGTGATTCACAGTGTATGCTGAAGGTATGTTATTTTTGATGTATGCCGGGGATTAAATGATTCACTGGTGTATGTAGAAAATAAGTGATTTACTGTGCATTGTGCGTGAGAATAAGTGATTTACGGTGTATGCTGAAGGAGGATTAGTGATTTACGGTGTATTACATTGTGTGCTGAGTAAGGATGAGATTCACTAGGCTTGATGAAAGACAATGATTCATCTGGAATGTAGAGGATACGAAGTTTTGCAAATAAGTGGGGGTTATATTGATAATACGTGAATTGCTATGGTTATTTTATGGCTATTACTTGCCGTAGCTGTTATATTGATCATTTAAATTCTTACGTTCTATTTTATATCGGCATCTTGCTAAGTGAAATTAAATTCTTAATAATAAATGCAACAGAAAGGTGAAGCAAAAACAATTGTACAGTTTTAAGAATATCCAAGTTAAGACGGTCTTCTTGAAATAAATGTATAGTTGGAAAGTAAGAGTATTATGTGGTATAGAAACAGCATAGTTAGAATTCTGTAAATAGCGGGGGTTGAATATAGGGCTCCTTTCGAATAGTTTATCTCCAAGAGTCTACGAAAATAATTGTACGATGAAAAAAATGTATGGAAAATTTTAGAAATATTCAAAGTTTCATGGTTTTAATTCTAAGATGTTTGATTCCATTGAAATAAAAGGATGTTGTTGAAAAACACATAGCAACGAGTAATCAGTGCTGAATGCAACCCTTCAGCTGGTTAGTAGATTACCTCTTTCTTTTGTTTTTTGTGTTTGCTTTGTGGATTTTTCATGCAAGGAAGCATGACAAATTTCAAGGTAACTGGCGTGCGTTTGACATCTCTGGTATGAATAGGAGCGGAAAAACTATTAAAAGACTGCGCGGAACGAAATTACTAGGGTTTTAATGTTGCATCTCCGGTGGAAATATTTCGTAATGAAAACCTAGGGACTTTTAAATGCAGTCTGTCATCAGACAACTCAAATGAAGTATATAAACGCTGTTTAGAAATTAATAAACTTAGCCTGAACTGAAACTAATTTGAGCGGAAAAATAAATCAGCAATTTTTCTCTCCTTTTCGGGGGGTAAATTTTACGGCCAAAATTTAGAACGAATTTTTAGAAGGCGATTTTAAGTCTTTAGCGCCTACTAAGATTTAAGGATTTTTTAAATACGTTTTTCCAGTTATTAGTATGTATACAGTATAAGCTCTTTATTCGCGGGGTATATGTTCCATAAATATGCCGCGAATACAAAAACCGTGAATACGGAATGGTTATTTATATAGGATTATAGGGGATACATTCCGAGGTAACAAATATATATAAAAAACAATTTAATTGAATTTTTTGAACATTTTGATTAATTATCTTAAGGTTTAGGTAATAGTTTGAAGAACTTAGTAATTTTCTCTTGCTTGGCAATTTTCAAAAGCTCCTTCAATACGCAGCAGTCGTATTAGTAATTTGCCTCTTAAAAATAAGACTTCGTTCCATAAACGTTCATAAAGAAATCGCAAAGCTCATTTGCCATTCATTAAGATTTTTCAAATGAAATGTCACGTTTCCAGTGCTTGTTGAAGCCTCTTCTTCAGTGGGTGTAAATTTAACCTTTCCTCCAAGTCGGTTTCTGTCAAATCTCTTTCTTGTGATTCAAGCAATTCCTGAATGTCACTTGATTTTATCTGTTCGAACCCATCTCGTTCTATTCCATTCGCGATTTTGGCTATGTTTGCAGTTTGCATTTAACAACATACTTTAGGCAAAATTGTAATAAGATCTATTTTACTTTTTTCATTAGTCTATTGGACGGCATTTACAAAGGATATTGGGTTGGACACCTATTGGAATTCTTTTATCATCATGTATGTACTTATTAGATCCGCGAATAAGGAAATTTTTAGTCGCGAATAGAGGGATTGGGTCGCATTTTTTTTTAATCCGCGAATAATGGAAACGCGAATGAAGGAAGCGCGAATAAGGAGCTTTTACTGTATAGGCAACTTTTGAAATCTATTAGAATTCGATATCAGAATGAGAAAAGTAATAAGATTACACAAATTTTGTTATTTTTTCTTAACTCTGTTAATTAGACATAGAAAGAAATATTTGACACCGAAACTTTGCTTTTTGTATCAACAAAACCCTTCAACTACTAGTTGAATAAGTCCTTTGTGCAATAAAGTCATAGCGTTTTGGTGGTAAGGTCTGGGCGTAAGAGTCGGATAGTTCAAGGTTCGGAACTCGATTCATTCGCTGAGCTACCATGTAAACAAGTTTAATGCATTTTAGATCAAAGAAATATATTCGTGCTTGTGTGTGAGTTGAAAATTTTGAGTAGAGGATGCTGGATCAGGTGCCCATGCTCTTTGTCAACCCATGATTCAGAACTTGAAGTTCCGTCTCAAAACAGTCCTCCATTGCTTCAAAAAGTGGTATAAATATAATTAAAATAAATTTAATAATAAATCATGGGATCACTAACGTGGAGAACAGATTATCTTTCTCAACGGATATTAAAGAATAGTGCAAAGAAGTCGAGTAGAGAGCGCAAGAAACAGAATGGGTTTTTAAATGCGGGTATGTGAAAGTTTCATGAAAATTATGTTTAAATCAACAATTCAGTTCAAATAATGACAATTTCTGAAATTTCAAATGTCTGAACTTTTTTTATTGGCATGTAATTCTCTCTATAAAAAATTGTAAACGGCATTGGAATGATACCAGTAGTATGAAAAATATGGCTATTAGGTAGGAGAACATGCTGAAAGCAGTCGAATAAATTAACAACAAAAAAAAAAATGTTTCACAGATTTTTCTTGTATACTCAAAGCGCCATCGTGTTTGAAGCCGGATCTCATAAATCAGAGGCGTGGGGGAAGCCATTCTTTCTGTTTACGATTCCATGTTGTTCTGCAACAGTTTGTCTACGATTTTAGAAACTTCATATATTTTTAATTCTTAATGAATTTGAAAAAAAAGATTGTTTTTTAATAAACTGAAATTTCGCCTGTAGTCCTTGACTATTCTAATTTTTAAGAAATAATTAGATTCTTTTGTTTTTTTTATTGAGGCTTCATTTCTGCACCTATCGTTGTAATAGTGACTTTTGCTGTATTTTGGTTATGAAAGAGAATTATTTTCTACTCTTCAGTGCAGTAATAAAATCTGGACTTAAAATCGTATTATTTAATTCAATGATAGTTATTGTATATTTTTAGTCTTTAATGTGGTACATAGCGGAAAATATATTGCATAATTATATTCTTTGGAAACAGTTAAGCAGCTCGAAAACAGTTGGAGGGAATAAATACATGGAAACATTATTAACTTTATTAACATACATTTTTTTAATTTATTTTTATTACATTTATTAATTTTTTGAACTCATTATATGCGTATTGATATATAAATTTTCATTAATAAACACTTTGCATTCTAGACCGTTTAACAGGATTTACTTATTTTTTAAAATGTTCATTTAGTTTTCACTTCTTAAAATTATTTATCATTCTAAATGCCTGTCTTCGTGCATTAACAAGGCTTTTCTAAATAAATAACAGAACGTGATTATTCGTTAAAACTGCGAAAAAGGTGTGTAAATATTTTCTTCTTATTAGCTTATCCAATTTATTAAATACATTATGTTCTCCAAAATGTTTTAAAAGCTGAAGTGCAAAATTTCACGATTATGTAAAACCAACTGCTTATTAATCAAACTGGTGTAAGTCATTTGAAATGTTTTCGTTTTTTTGCTGTTAATTGTCTTTTTGTATTAGATGAAAC
>JAPMOQ010000470.1:54434-153028 GCA_026543055.1 Argiope trifasciata | reverse complement strand
GAGGGCTAAGTGCTTTTACAGTAAGGGGGGGGGGAGTCCCCCTAGTACTCTTATCTTATCATAAAGTAATCTATCACTGTCTAAAAGGTCATTAACGAGGGGGTACGGTACCGAAAAAAAATCACGAGTGGAATATGCGCTCCACGCCAAATTTTCCTGCCAAAGGTAATAAAATTCCAGTAAACCTACAAACTGGGGGTAGGAAATGATAATTGGAGCGCAAATGCCACAATCCCGTTTACGCATCATAATTAAGTTCCAATACGTTTTCCCGCCAAATACTCTTGCCAACAGATAACATGTTTTTAGCAAACCTATACTAATTACACCTTACCCCCTTTTTTTCAAAGAGCAAAGCATGATTTATTGGCCTTTTATGACCCGTACGGTCTATTTTAATCTTTTCCTCTAAGTGTAATGGCGTTTTATTTAAATTCGAAAATTTGAGATAATTTTTATCTTGTAAAAATCAGGATAAACCTCAGAGGCCCGTTTTGTATAGATTGATCAACAGCTTTCCAACTTACTTTTGATGAATTTCAATTTGCAGTACTTAGTTTCAAACCACAAGTGCTTTGTGTTACTACCGAGATTTCCCTTTTCATTGTAATGTTGAACAATGACATAAATAAACAATCTTTTATCAAAGAAAACCATTTGTGGCAATGCACACCTGGTCAACCACGTGTCCTGAAAATATATGTTTTGCATCCATCTTCCCACCTTTACTCTGTAAGTTATTTAACATCACTATATACAAGGGAATGAATATTAATGGAATAAATAAGTCATAATTGATTAAGACATTAATAATTAACACATTGATAAGACATATTCGGCAAGAATGTTCTCTCGAATTCATCTTTACTATTAGATACCTTACTATGGGAGGTACTTCTACAAATTTACAACATAACTATCACTGAAAGTTAGATTTTTAGGAACAAACCAATATGTTAGAAAAAGTGAAAAAATTTGAAATATACCAAATATATCCTATATATTACCTTTTTTTATGTAGCATCATACCTGAATATTTGGTATGATACTATAAATAAAATTATATGATTTAGATGAAATTTCTTTTTAGTTACTTTAACGATGCGATAACTAATAACTCAGTAAAAATACATTAAAAAAAGTTAATGAAACGACACTCAAATTTATAAAGTGTTCTACTTTATCTATGTCCATGTTTTACTTCAGAACATTCATTCACTCGACCAACCTTCTTCACTGGAGTGAGAATTTATTTTTTATAAATTTCATTTTTAAATATATCAGCTATCAGTGTTAACGAATGCAATCAGCAGTTATGCTAATAAATGAGCGTCAGAGGTGTTAACATTTCATTACAAATAGTTTAAGCTAGTTGGCTGAGAGCAACCGATATTATACTTATATGGAGTACCCAGGCGAGAGGCCTATAACTCCACTCCTTAATTTTGCTACAAGGGTACGTTAGTAGTTAAGCGGGGATCAATTAATTGTAATGTAGATCTTGGGTGGACATGGAGGATTCCCTGTCCTTGACGTAGTTGGTCCATCTTCTGCCCTCATGGCCAGTTGGTGGGGGGAAAAGTGAGGGGAGAGCCGTTATCGGTGGGGTTCCTTAGCCTTTGATCTAGCCCCCATTCTTCCTTCTTCACCTTCTGCGTTTCTAATTCGGAACGGGATTAAGGGGTAGTGGTGTTTTTTTCCCCTTCCCCTCTACGTTAAGGCTGAGAGGATAGTAATTTACAAAGCTTTCCCTTTACATTTGTTGTATCTATTTAAGCAAAGTACACACGGAGCCAATTACAGAGCGTAATAAAAATCCACGCCTACTTCAGGAAGATCAAACGAAACTTATAGGACTAATATTCGTTTAACGGGGTAACTCCCTCTTCGATTTCAGTCGCAGCGCCCTCTGCACCGTTTTTTTTATTTCCATATGTCGCCATTTCCTGACTTCAAGTCCAATGCATACAGACAAGCGTGAACAAAGGCTGCGCGGGAAAATCGTCTATTTTTGTAATCATTTTTATGGAATATTTTATGTACAAAAATCTGTCTATCTAAAAAATTCTTAAGCTTTTTCCCTTCATTTTCTTTGCGCATTTATTTGTCTTTTCCACTAATTCTCGTAAACAATAAATATTAATATTTGTTATTATGTACAATACTACTTAGTGGCTATATATATATATGTTTTAAAATAATGTTTAAGAAAAGCATAGGTTTCTATTGTTTTGTAATTTAAATATCAACATTTTATTTTAAAAACTTTTTATATCATGAAATTTTTTTATGTTTTCAACTGTAGAGCCAGCCACTCCAGCCCAAACCTTGCAAACTGTTATAGACCGATAGCTAAAAAAAATTACCTTCTGCTTCAGATAAATTTATAAATATGGGTTTGACTTTTCAACACATCGACGTGCGGTAATGAAAAATAAAAAATGTCTATATGAATTTTAAAAAATCTAAGTAATTAACATGAAAATGAAGCTTTTACAGCATTTTAGATATATTATTCATTTCCCACATAATTCGTTCAACAATACTAACAAGCTATTTTTAAAATATAAATTTATACTGTTATTCATGGATTTACATAACTGATATATATGTATATTATTTTTTAATGTTAAGAATATTTCTTATATTTTACTAATTTATTATTATTATTTTGAAGAAAGAAAATTATTATCTGTCCCGGTGCTAAAAGAATTCTTCAAGGAAAAGTGTGAGACTTATTTTAAACAAGAGGGATACTTCAAAAGGTAAAAATTTTCTTTCCTCTGTGGTCCATAACGCGTAAAGATACATGATTTGCAAATGTGTATATCAGAACGCCTTGTTTACTAAACATGCGCAGTGATACATCATTTGTAAACCATGTATCAATGCGCTGCAAAGAATACGCTACTGCGCATACTACATGACGCAGGGTTTACCAGAGAGCGTCGTGCGAAGATTAGCGATAACCGGTTTCGCGAGCTTAGCTATGTTTTGGTTTTGTAAAACAGAAATTAAAAGCAATATATGACTTACTATTAAAAATAAGTAACATTTTCAAGCAACTGTACAGTGTTCCATGAATTTTTAATGTAGTAAGAATCTGGGAAACTAATCTTTATCCTATTTATTATTATTCATAACATTAAGTATGCTCAAATTTTATGAGAGAAATTATATTTCATATACTGGCAGTTTTTATCATGAAAATTTAAGGTCTATGAATAAGTCTTAGTGTAAAAGAAGTTTTTGATTTATTCATGTTTAATATATGTGGTTTAATTAAATTTTCCAAAGATGGGAATAGGAGTATTAAATTAACTAATATGATTAAGGTGCTTGTGGGTTACAACAGTGATTGAAAATTACTTTGAAAAAATTTCACAATTTGGTGATTTCAATATTTTATCAAACTTTTTTTTTTTTTGCTGTTGTTGTTTATGTATTTTTACACTTGAGTGTATTTTTATAATTTGCTGAAATTTTTTCTTGTTACTATTTAGTTTCTGTAAAAATTGAATTGCACTTTATTAAATTGCAATCAATTCAAAACAAACTGCATATTGGTTTACACTGATTTTTGTTTTGTTTCTTTTCTAGCAAAAATGAAATCAGAAAAATATGTTGAAATACTTAAGTAAAATGTAATTAGAAGTAAATTTTGCTTGCTTAATAATAGTAAGTATGCTTACTTTTTACCTAGCCATTTTCTTTTTACAAAATGTCCAGATGTTAATTTAGTGATATTATCAGAACTTGCTTGGAATATTTAGGTATTAATATTCAAAATAAAAGCAGTCAAAAGCATTTAAAATGTGTAGTGTTTGGTAGGGAAGAAGTTTGCATGCACATCTTTTAGAAATTGCTGTATGAAAGTGCAGCAGCTGTTATTTGTTTCTGAAGTTTTGTTGATATTACATCTCTAATATCCTTTGTATCAAAAAGAGCTTTCACATCCTATACAGAGTATTAAGAATTTAAAGATTATAATAATGGGGATTGTTTTTTCTTTCCATCAAATTATATAATTCTTACAAAAGAATCCATTTGATTTGGGGGGATTTTCTTATTTAATTCAATTGATGTGATTTTTCACTGCTTTGCTGCTGTTAATTGTACAAATTTCTTTTGACTGAACTGAAAACAATTAAAACATTTCTAATTTTATTATTTTCTAATTTCTTGATTTCTTTAAGCTAAACTGAAAACAATAAAAAAAATTTCAATTTTATCAACATAGACAAAAGTATTAAGAACATATAGCTATTTGATACAAATATTTAAATAAGTAGCATTCATATAGTACTCATTTTCTCTTCATACCAAATAAAATAAAAGTTTTAAATTTATTTATTAGGAATTAATTATTAAATCAAATATGGATGCTAAATTTCTGAATTCATTTTTAAAGCATATTTTTACAAAATTACGGAATGGAATCAAGATCTTTTTTGAATTTATGATAATATGATTATAAAAAATGTATATAAATAAAATCCTAATGCTTCGAAAGCTTAATTCATAGCTAGTTTTTGTTATTATTATTAACTTATATACTTTTCTTTCAAATTATTATGCTTAAAAATTGCAATAATTGCAGTATGAAGAAAAAAATTTATATATGATTTTTGTAATATTTCAAATTGAAAACATTGATCTTATCTAACTGTGTTTATGATGTTAGATACAAAATTTTCATGTAACGCTGATCAAAATACATAATTTCATTACTAAAAATTTTATTTTTATAACCTAAGGGTAGAATGAATGTTGGAGAATATTTACATAAAAATTGAAAAGGTTATCCTGAGGGTAGTCTGAAAGTCTTTGTGATAGCAACTTTTTAAAAGTTATATTTTCAATCTTCATTATATGCATTATCTTTGGATGATAAATTTAAATCATCACACTTTAGTATCTATTCATAACCATTTTATAGTCCTGTGTTGGTATTTGTAATTCAAGAACAACATTTACAGCATTTACAAATAACTACTATTCCTTATTGTGATATAGTGGGAATAAGTGCTAAACTTCTCATTCCATTAATCTTCACCTATACCAGAATTGTATACATTAATCAATTTTTGTTGTATTTTACATTTAAGAATTTCAAGTATCATAGACTACTTTTTATCTTCAGATTTTAAAAAGTTTTGATAATTTCTTGCTTTTATGCATCTTCTGTTTTATAGACGATTTAAATTTTACAAGGATAAAAAAATGCTATTTTTTAAATTTTTGTACATTACCCTTCTTATGTCTGAAACGTGATTTCTGAATTAAGTTTTTTTTTAAATTAAACTTTTAGGTATAAGTAAATTTTTTTTTGAAATTATTATAAATGAAATTTTATTTCCGTTTTATTCTGAATTTTGAGTTTTAACTTTTGAATGATTAAGTCTTTGATTAATTATACTTCAAAGAGAAAAGCTATTTTTATGCTTTACTTTTCATAGGTCTACAATTTTCTATATTAAAAAAATCAACCCAATAACCAATTTGCGAAATCACTATAAATGAGATTTTTGATTTTCAATTAAATTTACAATTGATTCCTGATTGGGAGCATTAGCCTTTGAATGTTGTCGTTCCCTGCTATTGTATTGACTGAATTGATTTCTAAATCTGCAATGTTTATGGACTGATTCAGTTACTTAATAAATTTTAATTTTTTGTTTGAATTCAAAATTAAACTTTAATTGGAAACATGAAATCATAATGAAATTGTCATGGACATGAATAGAATTTTGTTTTTGCATATTGATTATTTTATAATATTTTTTTATGCTAATTTTTTGCTTGATATTACTATACAGGGAAAAATATATGTTACATTACTCTGTATTTTTTTTTTTTTTTTTTTTTTTTTTTTTCTTTACACAAAGATTTTTTTTATGTTATTTCTTTGTAAAAATACTACTAATACATGTACATACCAGCACTATCATATTAAAATCTGGTGCCCTACATTGGGCTACTATTAACACTGTAATGTTTCCAGTATTTAGTGATAAGTAGTATCAATATTTTTACTTTGCATTGACTGATTCAAGGCTTTCTTTGAACCTACACTTTGCACATTAATATGCTTTGGCCAGATATTTTGTGTCTAGTTTTAATGTATACATCTTACACTTGTATCCAATATTACTAGATTCCTGTTTAAGACTATTAAATTTATATACTATGTTATTAAAGTAAAATAAAACAATACTATACATAGGAATAAGATTATTAAATAGTTGCTGGCTTATGTGTATTTTTTTGCTTCTTCCATCTTATAAAAAAGAATTTTATATTTTAGAAACATTAAATTTACCTTCTAAATACATTCCTCCCCCCTGTGAATACATTCTTTTTTTTTTTTTTTTTTTTTGTAATATTTACTTTCTTCACTATTTGAAACAACATGTGAGTGTAATATAACTTACTGAAAATAACACTTAATTGTTGCCATATTTATTTTTTATATTCATATTGTTTATTTCTATTATTATACCATCCTTGAATTATAACTGGCTTCTTGTGATTTCTCTTTGCTGAGAATTTCAATAAATTTCTTTATTAGTAGCTTCATATTTAGAATTCTCTCTCAAGAAATATTTTAGAAACCTAACCTATTCTTTTTTCGTTACTATACATTTGCTTTTTTGTTTCTGTCTTCCCATCTAAAATTTGAGATTTAAGCTGAAGTAGAATATTATTAAATTTCAAATAATTAGGCTAAATCTCAAAATATATTCCTGATTTATAATAGATAACTAATGAAATCAGTCAACATTGATATTTTTTGGGCAGTACTAAATGTGTTTAGTAATTTTTTTTTAAATCCATATAGAATCAATAATCAATAAAAAATGTTGGAAAAACTTCAAATGTGTAGAATGATCATGTATTTTTGTATTGTCAATTGATTACAGAGTAAAGAAATGTAATGATGTATAAAAATGTGAAAACTATAAAAAAATCTTACATTTGCTTAGTTTTGAAAGTAAATTATATGTTAAATTATCCAAAAAATATAAAGGAAACACACACACACACAATATTTGAATTTCTTTACAAGATAAAAAGGTATATTTGTTAAAATTCCTTTGAAATTTTTTTTGAAATGAATTTAAATTATCAACAAAATTGATGCAGTACAAAAGATAATTCAAAAGATAAATTTTTAAGACATAAGAATTATTTTTGTGCTGCATTTTTAGTAATAAATGAATAAAACTAAAATGCTTTTGCAAAAAAACACACATTATTTTAGCATGTATGTTTCTGTCAATTTCCACAGCTTATGCAGTTTCTCCTCTCTCTCTTTCATACACACACACAAAAAAAAAAAAAGAAAGAAAGAAAGACCACAAAAATTCCCTACAATCACATCCCCAACTTTATTTATTTACTGATTTTTTTGATGAATTTTTTTTATATCAATCAACCGTCACTTGGCAAACATCAAAATGATTTTTTGGGCATTAACACATGCACAGGATCATTTTGACTCCACTTATTCAGGCATTTATATATTATTTTATTGGTTAATTGTATGAAAATAAAATATGGGCAGAATATATAAATGTTTTTCCGTGAAAAAATCATTCTTCTGTAAAATAGAAATGTGATTTTTAATAAGTCCAAAATTAAATTAGTCCTTTTTTTTTTTTTCCAGATGAGTTTTTATAATCATTTCTGTTTTCCTCTTTCCATTCATACAAAAAATTTTCTTTTTAATATAAGTAATTTTTTCTCCATAAAAATATAAGAAAAATATAAAAAAATTGCATTTTACATATAGTTTATATTAGCCATTAAAAAGAGAGAAATAGAGGCTTAAATATACCATTTTGAAAATTCATATTTTTTGTCTTCATTTTTATAAACAGACTCCAAAAATACTTTTATTATATCTCATTCAGAATAAAATGAATTATTCCCTTGAATTTCAAGATTATTTATTCATAATATTCAAGAATAAATTTATATAATGAGTTGTTGCATTTTTTATGAGCAAGAAAGAATTCAATTAGATTTTTTGGTGCGTTCGTAATCAGAGTTTTGTTCATTTCTGGTTCGTGATCACTTTTTAAAAGTTCATGAATGTATGACAAATCTGAGCTGTCATCATTCTGTCTGAAAGCAGGAAAATTTGTGAGAAGATCTGTGAAGCTATGCTGTTAACTGACATACTCATAACATTAAAAGACTTAGAAATGCTATCACATGCAGGAGTCAATTTAACCCCAATCCTCTTGTAAAAAATAAGATTGATTTTTCTTTTTATTTTTGCTACTCTAATCTTCTTCTAACTCAAACCATGAAGGTTACAATGTAATAATAATAAAATTTATTAATCCTAGAATTTCTATATAGAAGAGAAAGATGTGTCAAAAGACCCAGTGGATTTGTTGATGGGTTAAGAATGTATAAAATCTGTTCAAATCTCTTAAACTGTTAAAAATGAATATTATATATATATATATGACAAATATTAAAAAAGCTTTACACGCATGCGCGCATTTTCGTGCCCCTAGGCATTTTATGGCTACTTTAAATACTGCATTAAACCTGAAACTATAAAATTGTTATAATAAATTTGTTAACATATAAAATCATTCAAAATTCTTGGTAATTGAAGGGTTTACTGCAAAATAAAATTTATTAATCTTAGAATTTCTAAATAGAAGAAAAAGATGAGTCAAAAGATCCAATGGATTTGTTGTTTGGTTAAGAATGTATAAAATCTGTTCAAATATCTTAAACTGTTAAAAATGAATATTATGTATATTTGGCAAATATTAAAAAAGCTTTATACACACTTTCTTGTCCTTAGGCATTGTATGGTTTCTTTAAATACTAAATTAAACCTGAAACTATGAAATTATTATAATAAATTTATTGACATATAAAATCATTCAAAAATCTTGATAATTGAAGGATTTGCTGCAAAAAGGATGTAGCTAAAACTTGTAGAAATTTAGAGTTATATGCACAATCACCGTAAAAAAATATCCTTGTTCATTTGACCAAAAGAACGTGAAAACTAAGAAGTCAATCTTAATTATCATGTTATTCAAGGGGTGGAGCTGTCTGTCTCATTCAAATTTGAAATTTTCAGCCATTTTCTACCTCTTTCTGCAAATTTGAGTAATTGAAGCTACCTAATTTTTGCAAAAAACCCTTCAATTAAGTTAATATCTATAATAATGCACATAATTATTTCATGATCATCATTGAATATATCCATTAAGATTTACAATTAATTGCATTTAATAGTGTATCTGGCACTAAAAAATTTAAAATACATGTATGAAATATATTGATATGTAGTTACATGAAAACTTAAAGACGAATTGAAATTATAAATTTATTAATTGATTCATGACGTATAGAATTGCACTTTTTTTATAATTTAAGTAAAAATTATTTTTTACGTATTAAAATTAATGTACATTATTTCCAGAAGCATTTTGAAATGTTGTAATAAATTCCTTCACCTTGAGATTGAAATAATTGTTAACTCAAAAGAAGTGAAGCATAGAAGTTTGTATGCGTTTGTCATTAAGTTCCAAGATATGAAAGCTAAAAGGTATTTCATAGTGAATATTTCTTGTTGCTATTACCAAAAATGACAGTAAAGCTGCTTTACATAATTTGAAGAAATAAATTATAGAATGTATGTGCAGTAAAAATATTTAATTGATAATTCTTATAATATCTATGCTGACTTCAATCATAATATAGTATTTTTGTTGTCTATAATTTGAATGATAGGTCTTTTTATATTTAATGAAAATCACTTTTGATTTTCCCCATTGAAGAGCATGAATATAAATTCCAAAACAACATTAATTCAGAATACTGTTGATATTTTGGGATTAAAAAATATTTCAAAGGATCGAAATATGGTTATCTTTCTGACTTATTTGCTTCTAGTTTGGTATTACTTTTTTTTTCTTTTACAGATGCATTGAATAACAAAAATTGGGAAATTTTTATTATTTGTATTTCAAATAATATTTTCCATTCATTATTTTGCATTGAGATGTACATCTATTTATATCAATCATAAATACATTTTCTAATATTCATGATTCAATTTTGCAGAATATAATTTCTGATTATATGCTTTTATTTCCCAGACATTTGAAAAATGACTCTTTTTTGAAACACTCATGATGCTCTTAATGCAAAAGTTTGAAAATTCTACAGTGTCTGGTTACGTTGTTATTTCTTTTCACATAAATCAGGAAAGCCTGAAATTCTCTACTCTTTGCTTTTCATGCAAAAAAAGAAATTTATTTAATATGACTTTTGTAATAATTTTATTCTGTTTAAAATATATAATAATTATAAGCGCTGAACCATTAGTTAATGAGCTTAATTTACTTATAATACTTTATTTCCAATGAGGGAAGCCTGTTGTTGAAAGCTTATTAAGCTCCTCCCATTTAGCTGAGACTGTTTAATTTTCAAAAATCTTGAGAATAAGATCTTATTGTAATAATTAAACATATTCAAAATAAAAATTTAATAAAATAGAAATAAAATCTTTATAAATACAGCGAAATGAAATAATTTTTCCTTTTAAATGCAAACAATTGAATGTTTAATTTTGTGCACCATGACAAAACACCTGGGGCTCTTGCCTTACTTTTGTGCATCCTAATTAACTATTGCTTGCCTTCTGTGGAAACACATGCGAGGAATCTCGTGTAATAATTTGGCACAAAAAGAGGCAGATCTGCAACAATCAGGGATAATTCATTGCTATTCATATTTAAAAGCATAATTGGAAAGGCTTATTTTAGATGAATGACAATAATGCAAGGACGACTGATGTAAAGATTTATGTCATAGGATGTGTTCGTAGAGTTAGTTTAATCTATTCATACATAAAAAAATATTTATTTTAGGTTTGGATTATTCTTCAGAGTTCTCGGGAATGAGATTTTAAGAAAACAGTGATGAAAATTTATCATGAAGTTATAAAATTTGCGAGATTTTACATTCTAAATTGTTTAAAGTGTTATTTTGTCTAATGTTGATAGTTCTAATATATTTTTTTTATCAACTTTTTGTTTTCGTTTTTTATTTTAGTTAAAGGATTGTGTTTAAAATACTAATAAGTTGCTATTTCTATACAGTGTATTATCTTTTGGGCATTGTGATTTTATTTTTATGTTTACGAGTATTTGTAGCGATTGGCGATAGCGACGATAGAACTCCCGTGCTAGGATTCGTAGTCGTAACAAGACCACTAGTCAAATTGATAACTCAATCTAGAGTTTGTTATCTGGCTTATAAAGCTCCCACTACATATTATCTGTTTTTTTTTTATTGACAGTTTTCATTTATATCTCTTGATTCCAACATAGGCTTGTTTATAAAACAGTTAATTATTTTATTTTAATCAAACGAATTATAACTTATATCCTAAATTTCTGACCATATGCGTTTTATAAAATACATCTCAACATTTGCAGAATAATGTTTTTTGCCTGTGATGTTGGCATTTAATTTAACTACAGTTAAGCGAGTTTCTTTTGATAGGTCTATAGTATGGCCTAAATTCTCTAATAATATACTTTTAATATCGACTTTAAATTCAAATTATAATTGACAATATATATTTTTACCAAAACTTTCTCGCATACTTTGTAATAAAATTTTCGTACATGTGATTGCTTTATATAGCATTGGCATACAGTAGTCACGAAACATTGAATTTTGGCGTGAATGTGGCAGTTTTACTGTATCGGACGTGCCATTTTCGGCGATTAATCTCTGGCATGCAAATAAAAGTACTGAGAAATCAGATTTATGCTTTAGACGCATTTTTCCTCTATTCGATTGAAAGGAAAATTTTACACAAAACTGTACTTTAAATCAAAAATTGGATATCGAATTTGATATATTTAAGTCATGTTTCAAAGAGAACAGAATAACAGACAGTAAAGCCCTTTTTTGAATTGGCACAAACTTTGTTAAACTTCTACTCTGTAAATGTTAAACTTGTGTTATCTTATCTGTATAGCTCTCTCCATTTCTTATCTATCATATTTATGTATATTCGAATTCTGCAGACTTCTATCAACTTATGAATAAAACCTGATCAGAAGACTGTCTGTCCGAATAGAAGTTAACACGATGACTAGATAGGGAGAATGGGGTCAATTCATGTGACGTAAAAGTCATGTACTTATGCGCATGGCATTTAAACCTTCATCCACAAAGCTTTAGCAGATGAGTCTGTCAATAACGATCTCCGCCAAGTAGGAAGCGGATTTATTGTTTACATTTGAAGTTATAACTTTGAATAATTTTCTTTCCTCTTATTATGCACTAGCCGCCTTTGGCGACCAGCTGGTTCGCCATGAGTAATGCGTTCTAAAATTTTCAATTAAGTCATATATTCATTAGCCTTGAAGTAATTTCGGGTATTGATTGGCCTGAAATTTTCTTTTTCTTCAGATGATGGACGGAAAGTTCTAAAAGAACACGTTTTCCTAATAATATTCTTTAATTTTATAAATCAGTCAGTTTTAACTATCGGTTATGCTTCCAAAATATTAAAAATGTTTTTTTCGATGGTGCCAAAATATTAAATATGTTTTTTTTTTTTTAAAGCGAAACGGGAAAAAGTTATTGAATTAATGATACTGATATTGCAAACGATAATAGAAATATGCCATTAAGTCGGGATTCCTGTCCAAATTCGATCAGGTTTACCTTAAAGATTTATTGAATTAATTATTTAGATATTGCAAACGATCATAGAATCCTTTGCCTTGCATTTATTTTTTTTTAAAAATATCACATTTTATATTTCTTTTATTTTATTCAGTCACGCGCTGAAAGCTGCATTTCTTTAGATTTATTTTGCGCTGATGGTTTTTTTTTTAATTCGAACTTCCGGCATTCTTTTATTTTATCCAGTCACGTGCTAAAAAAACATGGTTAAAATATTTTTTAAAAAATTCGTTAAAAATAAATGCTTACGTTATAAATTAAAAAGCTGATACCGTTAGAAAGCTAATTTTTTATCTTTAAATTGATATAAAAATCATGTTTGTGCAATAATATTTTCGGAAGTTATAGCGGGAAAACGTTCAAATTTCGCTTAATTTTTAATTAATTCAAATTCTAATTAAAAATTCGAAAAAAGGGCTCCGAGGTGCACATTCCCGACCTCCAAGGTATACATGTACCAAATTTGGTAGCTGTAGGTCTAACGATCTGGCCTGTAGAGCGCCAACACACACGCACTCACACACACACATTGAGCTTTATTATAAGTATAGATTAAAAGATGAAATAGTGTGTTAAAAAGTGTGATGCTGGATACTTTAATGTGAAATTGAAGAGTAATTGTCGCATAAAATGTTTTTTTGTTTTCCAGTTTTCTTTCAACAATCCTAAATTGCGTTGTTAGCATTGGAATAGAAGGTTGTAAGCCTGCTTCGAAGTCGCTGATATGCTGCGATCATTTTGAAGAATTTATTAGATGTGTGCCCATTTACTAATATAGGAAAAAAAAAAAAAAAAAAAACTATTCTAGTAATTTTTATACTGCGACAGCATATCTGAAAAACAGCTTTTTATTAAAAGCTATCCAATGAATGTGTTAGAACCAAATGATGTTGTGATGAGATAAAGGTTTCCAAATTGAACAAGAAATACATAAAATATGATTTTTAGTTGATGGCATGAAAATAAAATGCATCATGAGGTTTTACTTTTTCATTAAGAATCTTAAAGTTTTCTTTATCTTTTAGTAATTCATATTATTCAGTTATTGCAGTGTAATCATGTTTAATAACAAAAGAGTAATCTATTTATTCTCATCAGAGTGTTTTTCTTCTGATAATTATCAGTTTTGTTTTTTATATTTAAACTGAATTGATTGTTATATCATGCTATATCATTGTGGACTTCAGTGATTTCTGTTTTAAAAAATACTGATATTTTCATTGAAAATCAATTTCCATATCAGCATTTATTATGTATTTTTATTTCCAATTTCATTGCTACATCTATGCTTAATTCTTTTTTTTCTCTCTTTTTCTTTAATATATCAATTTTGAATCATAAAATTCTGTAAAAACATAAAAGTGTTTCTATTTTATGATATTCATTCAATGTAGCTTTATCATTTTAAAATGCATTTCAGAAACGTTCTGCTTTAAAAGCATGTTGCTCAACATTATGTTTTTATTGGTGACTAGCCGCCTTTGGCGACCAGCTGGTTCGCCGTGAGTAATGTGTTCTAAAATTTTTTTTTTTTCGGTGATGTTGCCAAAATATTAAATATTTTTTTAAGAAAGCGAAAAAGGGAAAAAAATTATTCAATAAATTATTTAAATGTTGCAAACAATTATAGATACCTTGGCTTTGCATTCATTTTTTAAAAATTATCACATTTTATAATGGAAAAAAAATTATTGAATTAATGATACAGATATTGCAAATAATTATAGAAATATGCCATTAAGTCGGGATTTCAATGAATATCCTGTCTAAATTCAATCAGGTTTACCATAAATAAAGAAGATTAGAATTAATGATTTAGATAATGCAAGCGATTGTAGAAACCTTTGCTTTGCATTTATTTTTTAGAAAGTATCACATTTTATGTTTCTTTTATTTTATCCAGTCACGTGCTAAAAGTTGCATTTCTTTAGAATTATTTGCGATGATAGGTTTTTTTTATTTGAACTTCCGGCATTGTTTTCTTTTATTTTATCCAGTCACGCGATAAAAAAAATCATGGTTAAAATATTTCTTTAAAAATTCGTTAAAAATAGTAGCTGGAGTTATACATTAAAACTTTGATACCATTAGAAATCTAATTTTTTAATCTTTAAATTGATGTAAAAATCATGTTTGTGCGATAATATTTTCGGAAGTTATAGCGGAAAAACGTCCAAATTTCGCTTAAATTTTAATTAATTCAAATTCTAATTAAAAATTCGAAAAAAAAGGGCTCCGAGGTGCACATTCCGGACCTCCAAGGTATACATGTACCAAATTTGGTAGCTGTAGGTCCAACGGTCTGGCCTGTAGAGCGCCAACACACACACACACATTGAGCTTTATTATAAGTATAGATAAAAACTGTTTGGTATCTAGAATGTTTCTGTTGAATTAAACTGATTTCATCATTTACTTTGACATTCTTGTCATGCTATGTTTATATTATTTCTAAATGTCGAATAATGAATAATTTTTGAGTTATTTTAAATAGGAGATTGATTACATTGGAAAAAAAAAACATTTGATCACATTTTTCCGAATAAGTATTCATATGTATTTTATTTATATTTTTTGTAATGTAAAAGTAAAAATTAAGATGTAAATATTAATTAGTTTGCTTGCTTGTTTTTTAATGATTCCTATAAACTAAAATGAAATAACTGATTCATAAGTTGCGTAGATTTAAAAAACGATATTGATATCTTTTATATTGTATAATTTGAAATTGTAATAATAATTTATTCAATATATACAAATTTGAGTTTAATTTTCTTTCCTCTGAGCAAACTAAAAGCTTCAAAATCTCAATATAAATAGAAAACTAATATATATTATAATTCTTAATAAAATAAAAATTAATAAATTACATAAGAAAAAATGTAATTATTTTATCAGTAAGTTTTAAAATGTAAATTTATTTAACAATAATTATTATTTAAAAGAAACTATATTCATGAAATTGAACATTCAATAACATTTAAATAATATATATAAACGAACATATGTAATTTTTCAAAAATACTGCCATAGCCATTTGTTAAAATATAGCCTTTGAACCCAAAAAAAAGGTATGGGAAAGGAAAGAATAAAATGGTATCAAATTAATTAAAAAGCCACATCAATTAATTATGCAAAACAATAATTACATTGAAAATACTAATTAAAATTTAATATAAGATGTAAAATTACATTACTACTAAAATTTGGAGAAAATAATTCAAAATATTAGTTTCTCTTTTAAAAATATCAAAAGATTTATATAATCATTCGGCTAGCGTAATATTTAACTTCAGTGTTAAGGTATCGGATCAAAGTTATCGGCAGACTTCCCGGCATGCGCAGAACGCTTGGAAATCGGGCACAAATTGTTTGTTTGGTGCATGACATGTGACTATGAATTGACCCCATTCGTCAGAAAAGAAGACAGCTAGATAAATAGAATTCGATACACAGGTTTAATCTCTATATTAAAGACAGTTTTGAAATTTTGAGTCAAATAGAATTATGAACTAACCGTCTGTTGGGTGTGTAATTTCAGAAACATGTTTACATATTTATTGAAAAAATGCAATGACTTGATATAGAATTTCGTGTAGTATTTTTTAACTACAACTACAGTTTTGCGTCAAATTTTGGTTTTAATCGTTTGAGAAAAATGATTCTAAAACGCAAATTCAGATATTGGATAATTGCATAGCAGGAATTAATCGTCGAAAAATTCGCGAAAGGTGAAACAAAAGGCAGTCAAAGTGGTGTCTTTTTCATTGACACCCTAGCGATTAATATTTTGTAGTTATTGTATGCCAGTGCGATGTTTGGCCTTCTCAAAAATGACATCTTTATGAGAGAGTATACGAAGAAGTTTTTGTGAAACCACTTCATCTTTATTTTTTTATTATATTTTTCAATGATATAGATTATTCTTTCTTTACAGGTACCAAGCATTATTGCAAATGGACTTTTCAAAAAAATGTCTCTGAATTTCAGCATCTACTATTTTCCAGAAAAATAATCATGCTTTTGAAAAATCTAAAAACGACTGTTTTATCTTTCTATCGACTTTTTTAATGACATTTGAAGCGTTAACTTATGATTTAGTTCGTAGCTAATCGGATTAAGAACAAACAACTTTGAAGTGTCGGTGTTTTAAAAGGTGACACTATTTCAGTTGATGATTATGTCAAATCCAATTGATAATCATCTCAAAAGTTTTTACAGGCTGCCCCTTAAAGATATTTCTCTAAGAAGAGTGGCTGTCCTTTTGTATATGTCTTCCACAAATGTTGTAAATATACAAAGCGAGGAAAGGTTAGTATCAAAAGATGAAGATTTCAAAGACATGGTAGCCAAACTCGGATTACCTGAATTGATGAAGGAGCGGTTAGTTAATGTACTGACTCCCATTTATATAAAAACAAATAAATGGTTGACATTCCACGAAGAATTTTTAAAATCAAGCTTTGACTGCCAAGAATATCTAAAGGACTTGCATTGGACACATATAGGAACTATAAATTATCTAAAGCACTTGCATTGGACACATATAGGAACTATAAATTATCGAAAAACAGCTGTTGCGATGATCCACGATGAGAAATTTGACATCGACCAGCGGTTTATGTTAGCTTGCCTGTATTGCCTTGATGAAGATATTCAAGACCTTTGGAAAAAATTGTCCCCGCTGAGTAAAAAGCATTTTTATAACAATGGAAAACATTGTACATATGATCCACTGCGAGGAATCATAGTTTTTTGGACTTGCATCCTAAAAGGACGAGTGGATAAGTTAGAAAACTTTGTCGTTGGATGGGACACACTCTACTCCTCTATTTATCATTATGCTTTTGAATTTTTTGCATGCAGTTGCCATGAAACAGCAACTCAATATTTTTTTGAAAAGTTAACTTCCGAGGAAAAAGATGTGTCATTGGTAAAATTGACCCAAACTGTAACACATATGATTTATCCCATCTTTCAGTCATTGGACGAAGTTTACTGTTATTTGTTGTCCCAGATGAATGCTGAACAATTTCTGGAAGTTCTCAAAGGATCATCCTTTGCCATCCTCAGAGTCTTTCTGGATTGGCCAAGGCAAGATGCTTTTCCCGAAGTTGCACAGCTTGTATTGCCATACATGCTTGAAGAAGATTATGAACAGCTGCATTATTTTCTGTCCAGCCAATTTAAATTCCTGTATAACGCTCCGAAACTATTTCAGGATCTTTTTCTGATTTCTCCTAAGGACTGCAGACATATCACGTATTATTTAAATGATTTTTTTCAACGCAAAGATACTGAAAGTATCAAATTTATGTTCAGGAATATGGACCCTGCTGAAACAGTGGAACTTGTCTTCAGTGAAATCTCGCTGTGGAGTTGTCTCGAACTTGCGATGGAATTTGAATGGGATTTTATAGAATTTTTCATTCGTGAATCTAAACTGTCCAAAGAAGACAGAAGAAGATTTGCGTTAGCAATTAAATCATTTTCGCCGAGACTGTTTGGGCCAGACATTTGTGTACCTTTCACTAAGCTTATAAACGATATTTCTTAATGGTCCTTTTAGGTATTCGGTTTATATAATGGTACTTCTAACCGTGACTTCTCAAATTGTAATAAAATAAATCATTTGTATCCATTGGAGAATGTGCCAACAATTTCAGAGTGTTAGGTTTTCAAAGAGACATGCCAAAAAATAATTTTATCTTGTTCTAACATAAATAAGACATGCTTCAAAAATCATATTGACCAGGAAAAAAAAAGAAGAAAAAAATATTTTTTTTAATACGAAAAAACAAAACAAAAAAACTTGAAGATTTTTGCGTCCCGGAACACGTAATTCTCTTCGTATAATGAAATGTATATGGATATTTCTTTTATATTGTATATTGACTCTTTGCTGTGTGATAGCTCAAACAGAATGAAACAGTGAAGTTGTATAATTATTTTGTGATATTTTGTTCTTGTAAAAATAACTTTTAAAACCTTTTTCCTGAGAAAATTGAAATTTTATTGTTAAAATATTTAAGTTTTATTATAGAATGTAATTGGTGTCATTATGTAACTGGTAATTGAATGTATAGAGTGTCATTGGTAAGATTGACCGAATCTGTAACAGATATGATTGATCCCGTCTTTCAGCCATTGGACGATGTCAACAATGAAACAATGAACATGTCAACAATTTCAGAGTGTTAGATTTTCAAAGAGACACGCTTAAAATAATTTTATCTTGTTCTAACGTAAACAAGACATGGCTCAAAAATCATATTGAGCAGAAAAAAACAGAATTTTTTTTAATACGAAAAAAAAAAACATTTGAGATTTTTGAGTCCTGGAACACATAATTCGTATAATGATGTATTATGAAATGTATATGGATATTTCTTTTATACTGTATATTGCCTCTTTGCTGTGTGATAGTACAAACAGAACGAAACAGTGGAATTGTATAACTATTTTGTGATATTTTGTTCTTGGAAAAATAACTTTTAAAACACTTTCCATGAGAAAATTGAAATTTTATTGTTAAAATGCTAAAGTTTTATTATAAAATGTAACTTGAAATTGTGCCAATAAAGAAAGTTGTGGCTAAAAGATTTTTTTTCTTTCAAGTGTCTGTATGTATTGAAAAGCAGTGAAATAATGTGACAAAATTCATTTCCGCATTTTTGACTTTTGATGCAATTCTGTGTGTAAATTCATGCAAATCTTGCAGTACTTTTTTTTTTTCTTTATTCATATATGAGGAATAGAGAAGTTGCAGTAATCATAAAAAAATTCGAACGCGAGTCTTTGACGAATCTAAACATTTTACAGCTCCCTAACTTCAAAAAACACTTTTTTGGATAATGCCTGTGACAAAGATAACTCGAAGACGATTTAAGTTAGACAGTGGAAAGTCCATACTTGGTTTTTAAACTAAATTTACAGATGTATTACTATCAATTTTTAAATAAAATATCACTAAAGCCAATCCGGCTGTTCGAATAGAATTTAATATAATAAAGACAGAGCGAAAAGGGTTAGACAGATAAGACTCAGTACACAAATTTACTAGATGAAGATAGCTACAACAGTATTATACACATAATTTTTAAACTTTTAATTTAAATGAAAACACAGTTGTCAACAATCACACGCGAACTTTCAACGTCAGTTGGCGTAACGCACATGTCTAACTTTCCTACTCCAGTTGAGGTAACGCAATGCAGATTAGAAATTTGGGATTTTCTTTATCCAGTTTTATTTTAATTTAAAAGTACTTCAGAATGAATCCGAAAGATCGACTCATTAACAGTTGATCTTAAATACATCTAACACTAAACTCAACTCTGTAGGAGGAAAAAATATGTAGCCTTATTTATCTTTGGCGGAATTTAGCTTCTGCTTTTTTGCGTGAAAGTTTTTAATGAATAAAAAATTAACCACTCAGTGAACCGGAATAAAAATTAGCTTATCTTTTATTCCTGACTATAATCTATCTTTGTGCTAAATTTCATCCAATTCTGTTCAGGAACAAACATCCATCTATACATCCAAACTTTCACATTTATATATTAGTATAGATTGTTTTCTTTGCACTTTCCAAAAAAAACTATGCACTCTTAAGGTGCTTATAAATGATTTGAAATTTAAACACTTTTCATGACGCTATGCACCCTGTTAAGCTTAATTGCACACCCAACTCCCAATACATTTTTGTTTTAAATTTAATATTGATAGGATAGGATTAAGTTATTAGAATTTATAAAATACTAACACAGGCACAGTATAAAATGTTTTTGCTTGTTAACGTGTCATTATTACTTCAAAAATTATCAACAAAGTTACAAAAAGAGCAAAAAAAAAAAAAAAAAAGCTTATTATTTTACAGAATTTCTTGTAAGAAATTTTGATAACCATTACAACCAGTGAAATGGTACAATAAGATGAACACTGTTAGGAATAAAAAAGACATTGAAAAATAATTGCAGGAAAATCATTTTCAAATTCGATAAATGTACAACTTGCCTCATTGTACAATTTTCTTTGTATTACGTACTCTAAAGATTAAATTTGAAGCAAAAGTAATTAAATTCAAATTAATTCAATATAACTTTTTAGCTGATAATAGATATGCCAATAGAAGTAGAAATCTCATTGCACTGACTTCATAATTTATCTGAGAATTCCAAAATAGCATTAATAGTTGTGTGACCGAAAGAGTGCCAAAATTTTCAATTAAAATCAATAAATCATGCAAGTTTAGTTAAAAATACATTTAATGACATTAAAGGACATGATTTACATGGAGTCAAAACTATTTAGAACATCATTTAACATATATACATTAAAATAATACTCGGGGACTACATCATGCTTTAAGCTCGATTCCAAAACACGGATTGATTGTTCACTGAAGAGGCCGATAGAGGACCGAGGAAAACGGTTACGGTTACAGTTGTAATTTTTTAAAATTCAAACTATCATGGGCTTTTGCGTACATTGTAAGCTAATGGGATCATTAAAAAACAACTTATCCCAAATTTAATAAGAAAAACAAAATTTATTGAAAATGAGTATAGCAAGTAAAAACAGCAATAAAAAATAGTTATTATTTTATAGTTGTAAAAAGTTAATAAAGTTTTCAGTTTTAAAAGGAAAAAAAAGTTGCATAGTAACGCTGTCTCTGCAAAATCCATTTTGCACCAAGCAATTCAAGAAACGTCTTAAATAGAATCGCACGAGTTATGAAAAGATAAAACTGCCGATATTCACTTACTGGAAGCATAAAGAGCGATAAATTCATCATAAAGCACACCTGCTTTTTTAGGTTTACCAGATAGCAATTGCTCAAGCGACGTCAGTTTCGGAAGTTTAGACGGATAAGGCCATTAGGTTGAAAAAATACTCAATTAAGTTTCATATCTAACTATTTTCTCAAAAAAAAAAAAAAAAGATTTTACAAAGCAAACAACATACAAAAATGCCGAGCTAACTACTGATTTCTGCTGCTTTAAATTATGTTGATCAAATAATGGCAGAAATAGATAAATATTTTCAAACCCTTTTCAGAAATTAATCAAAAGATTCACAATATAACTTCGTATCTCTCCATTTGAAGAATTAGAAATTTACTATTTCCTGGAATTTGCCTTATTATTTACTTGCACTCCTACCTTATCATACTACTAATTTAATTATTTTTGGAACTCTTTAGAAGAATATATTATTGTTGCTTAGTTTGTTGGTTTCAGTTTTTATTTCGAAATTCTCTTTCAAAGAAAAATCTCCCTGCAACATTTTTATCTGCTTTAAAAATTGTTGCGAAATTCCGTTGATTTTTGAAAGACTTGTTTATGTATATTCCAAGTTACTTTTTCATCTCTGCTTTACGCGAAAATACATAAATATGAGTTGATCTACTTCGAAGTGTCAATGATTTATTTAAAGGTTTTTTTTAAGAGAATATTTTTATTTATAGATTAAGTTACATCAAAGAAAACAATTTAAATGAAAAACATTGAATTATATCCATACTTTTTAAAGCTTTTCAAACTTTATTTTTAGAGATTCACTGAACTTTTACGGTACTTGAACAGAAATTGTTCAAATACGTTCATAAAAAATAGTTTGATCTTGTGAAGTAATAATTACATAACAATAAAAAGGTTTCACGATATTTTCCCCAACTAAATATAAAATAAAATGTTATTTTTACAATGAGTAAACTAAAGCTCTGTTACTATTTGGTTGTAGCTAGGCTCGAACTCGAATCTTCTGGTTCGTAGCCAGGTAACAAGACCTCAAGACTAAATGTTATCTCTCAATTTTTAGAATGTGTTCTGGCTTTTTTTAATGCGTCTGACCCATTTTTTTTGTTGTTGTTTAACTGATTATTTATCTGTTTCATTTTTATTTATTTTATTGGCTAATTATTTCTGAGCTTCATTTTTATTTATGTTATTGATTGATTATCTATCGCCATTTTTTTTTATTTGGGTAGAAGACGCCACAACAGCTGCATGAAGATTGTTTTGTTTGTGTTTGCTTGTCGCCCTAGGTTACTAACGTTGAGGTGACTTCACACGATTCTAACTACTGTGCTCATAGAAGATCACGCCTATTTCCGGTAAATCACGTGACCACAGCGGGACAACGGTTGGCCATTCTCCCAACAACGTTATCTCAACTGTTCATACGAGAACAAAGATTACGCGCAATTGTTAAGGTGGGTTCACACGAGGCTTTTTATTGTCCGCAAACATTGTCTCTCTGCTGTTGTCCCGGTATTGTCCCCGTGTGAACACTTGAGACAACGCGGACAATGTTTGTCCCGACGGGACAATCATTTGCCATTGTCCCGTAGTGGTCACGTGATTTTCCAAAAGTAGGCGTGATCTTCTATTGCGGACAATAATAAGCCTCGTCTGAACCCACCTTTAGGCTCGTGTGAAGCCACCTTTATTATTTGGCAATGGCTAGGATCGAACTCTCGATCTTACGGTTCGTATCTAGATTTCATGACCACAAGTCTACTAGTGATCACTCAATCATAAGAACATTATCTGGCTTATGAAGCTTTCACTACAGCTATGGGCTCTATTTCTGGAATCAAGAACAACCACACACACACACACACACACACACACACACACACACACACACACACACACACAATCAAACTGTTATATTTAGGCAATGATACTACGGTTAATACTTCTTTTTAATAGGTATAAAAACCTCTGCAATATGCAGAATATGAAATTAATAATAATGATGAATTACTTTTATTTAGGATTTCTGTCTCCATAAAAATGCTTAGTAAAAAGATGTTTAAAAATGCAATATTGTTTCCTCATTTTTTTTTTCATTCTTCATACATTCTTTATACAATAAATTTTTTTTCAAACTTTCAATCCTTTTGTAAATATTGACACCAGTTTTATACCGCAATTTGTATCGAAAAGAAAGAGAAAATATTGATTTTTATAAAAAAGGAAGTTATAAAGGAATTGAACAGAATAAATCAGGCACATTGGAAAAAAGTATTCAATTCATCTTAAGAAATCGAAATTACGTATTTAAAATATATTATAAAATTTTAATATGATTAAAAATTATATCAATAAATATTAATGTATAGCAATTCTTTTTTATAAAATATATTTTTAATTATACAACTAATTAATTTTCTAATTATTTGTAATTGTTAAGTACAGGAAACTTAATACGCGTATTATTTAATTTTTATTAATATTCTTTTCTAACAATTTCATTATTAAAAAGAACATAATACCAAAACGGAAGTACAAAATTTCATTATGCCGAATGCAAAAATTAAGAACTATTTTTTGTCGCGGACGCGCAAGAAGCGCTTCGTACCTTTGATTACTTGTTTTCGACCATTTTGAGAATCGGAGGTATCCCAAAAATTGAAGATATTTTAAGATTATAATTTTTTTAACGCTGTTTACTGGTTTAATTAGTTTTTTTTTTGTGCATTGAATATATTTGTATATTCATGCAAAATTTGTTATTAGCATTGTTGCTAAACAAGTAGGAAGGAAGGTATGTTTTCCGGCGTATGCTCCAGAATCTAAACAAGTAGGATTGTTTAATGGTAAGTTTTGGTTTCGTTTCCCCAGTTTTTCCATAAATGTCTGATTTTAGAAATGGAAAATTCTATAAAACTTTCGCAATAAGTAAAACCTTAAACATTTCAAATATCTTGATAGTTGGAATCAGTGAAACTTTTAATTGATGGTCACTTTCAACAAAATGGAGTATTATCAATTAACAGTGAAAGAGCCATATGTAGCACCAAAACGTACCAACTAATGATCGAGCTTCTTGCTTCCAAGAAGAGAATAAGAATTTGTTAATTAATTTGTTAATGCTATTTGTTAATGCTAAGTAGATTAATAAGAAGAAAGTGGTATTTTCACTAACGAAACTATCACTAAACCTTCACTATTATTCATTAAGTACCGATGATGGTTTCTGAATATTTTTATTAAAAGGAAGAATTTTAAACGAGCTTGTGACAAATTTTGTTTAAACCTTAATAGTTTAAATTTAACATAGTTAAAAAAAATTAAAAATAATATAATTAAATTTTTTCTTGTGTTAATGATTTGTGATTTTATAGCCAACTATTGTGAAAAGGCCAATCACATCAATCTGCAATCAGTTTAAAAATATTGGAAAGAAAATCCCTTGAATAATATTTTAATTTAGAAATGTGACAGATTTTTTTGATTATATTTGAGTACATGGCCCTTGTGAATCAAATGAAAGAAAGTAAATTAAAGCACTCTCTGTCATTTGATTATTTGATAATTCAGTATTGCAAAATGCAAATATTGGTTTAACATAACTAACTAAAACATAGCCCTTAATCAGGTTTTGTTTCAACATTTTTCTTATATCTTTAGAAGATAAAATGATGCGTATGGTTCTAAGTAAAAATGTGATGTTTCTCATTTTCAAAAATGTGTGTTGAATACTGATGATTTTTTATCATGTTCTGATTAACAACAATTTACATTTGTTGTTCTTAGCATTAAAAAGAGAGATTATTTAAGTACCTTATCTCATTAATTTTTCAAATATGTAATGATTTACTTATGATCAATTAAAAACATTTAACAACAAAAAAATTAGATTTTTATATGTTATTGAGCAGTTATTTCAATTTTCTTCCAACACTATTAACTAAGCTATTTCATCATTTGATTTTATTTAGAAGGCTTCATTTCTCAAAAATTCTGAAGCTTAACTGATTTTTTTAAATCTTACTTTAAATAAAAGATGGTTTAGTAAAACAGGTAATAAGAGTAATATATGACTTAATAGGAAATGATTGCTTTTTTAGCAATTATTCAGTTTGCTCTGAATTTCTTATGTAATAAAAATTGCCGAATTTTATCTTTTTCCTCAATTATAAAATATGTTATTGACTGTAATAATGTGTGCATTAATTTTTTTAGAAAAATTATATTTGTTATATTAGAAATTTTTCTAAAAAAAATCCAAGGCTTCTAGAAAATTCTCCATGTATTGAAGCATTTGATATATGCTTGTTTTAATATACGCGGTGTGATTAAATTTTCCAAAGATTTTGAATAAAAATTAATTAATATGATTTACTCTGAACAAATGGATCTCTGATTTGCACTGAATAAATCTTTTTTGTTTGTTTTCTAGCCTGAATGAAGTCAGAAAAATATGTATCAAAGTAATTGAAGTCGGACGTGAGTGGAAAGAATTTTTATCAGCTTACTGATAGTATGCAAACTTATTTTTTACCCATTTTTTTTATTTTTTATGTTCAGTTATAGTTTTGAATCATGATGAAAGATTTCCAAATGTTGATTTAGTGATATCAGAACTTGCTTTGAATATTTAGCTATTAATATTTAAAATAAAAGAATTTAAAATGTGTGCTGTTATTAGAAATGTCTCTTGTACATCCAGATTGCAAAATTCTAGTGAGAAAGTTGAAGCAGTTGTTCTAAATCTCGATTTTATATCCCTTAAATTGAAAAAGATTTTCACATCCCATATATTGCATTAAAACTTAAAAATTAAAATAATTTTCATATTCTTGTAGTCGTATTATATATTTAATATAAATATTTATGCATGTGAGTCAAAAGAAAATAAACACCCACAATTGATATAGAAAATGTTTTATATATTAATGATTTATTAAATGTATTCAATTATTAACTTATTCAAATAGAATGTGGCAGCCTGCTAATATTTAATCAAATCAAAATATAAAAAGAAAAAAATTAAACTGAAACCAAAATGCATTAAATTTCATATGCCAAAAAAAAAAAAAATGCTATCTTTTTTATTTTATTATTGCAAAATCTCTCATATTTTATTAGAAATTTACACAAATTCAGGCTTGATATAACTTACATCAAAATCATCTATGAAAAAGTTGTTATAACTTTATTAAATTAAATCAATTGAAGGAGAAAGGGTTAAGTGTTTTCATTTTTTGACACTTAAAATTAGATTGTTTTAGTTTGACGGTGAGTTATTTCTTAATGTATTTTATTTTAATTTAATGTTTACAAGCTGTTCATCTACTTTATAATTGATATAGCTACTTTATTTTATATGTCAATAATATATTTTCTTAATTAATCATGGGTATTAACTTTCTTTTGACTCTCCCTGTATTTATTACCGTTCGCTTTCGGATATTTTTTTAATTCATTGTAAATAATGTGATTCTCTTTCTGCTGTTAATTGTGCTAATTTCTTGATTTCTTTAATCTAATCTGGAAACAGTAAAACAAATTTCAATGTTTTATTGGCATTGATGTAAATTTATATTAGTTTTAAGAACAATGGGCATGGTAAAATTGTGCTTATTAATCAAGGATTTTATTGCATGGTAATTTGTTATCGGTTTTTAAATAACTAGCTTTCTTATCATTTTCATTTCTGTGAATGAAATTTTAATTTTACTTATACCAGATAAAAGAAAGCTTAAATTTATTTGTATAGCAAGTCAAATATTAAATCAAATGTGCATAGTGTATTTCTGAATTATTTAAAAAAAAAAAAAAATTTTACAAAAATATTGTTATGAAATAAAAAAGTTCCTGTTTGGATTTATAATGAATTTATTGGGACAAAAATGTGTATGTAAGTAAGATCTCAATATTTTACATGCTAAACACACATTTGCTTAATCCCCCCTCCCCTCCCTTCATATATTTCTCTTTTTAGGTGCTCCTGAAATCACATTCAGGTGTTTATGATGTCCGATACATAAATTTAATGCCATGTTAATCAAAATAAATTGATTTCATAACCTAAGGTAGAATGGATTTAAAGGAATAATTACATTAAAAAAATGAGAAAAATGCAGGGCAGTCTGAATCACTTTATGTTTGGAACATTTTTTAATATTATTATAGTTATTTTACTCTACATTCTATACATTGTCTTGGGATGGTGAATTGAAATTATCATTATTTTAAAGTTATATATAAATATTTATTTTCTGCCCTTTATTTCTGTTTGTGATTTGATCCAGAAATTCAATGTATAGTTTAACACAAGCATTTAGAACATTTGCAATTACTTCTAGTCCTTATTATGATGTTGTGGAGATAGGTGCTGGGCATTTCATTCATTGATCAACTTCACCCACATCAAAATTATTATAAATCAGTTTTGGTTGTATTTTGCACACCTTTTTCTTTTGAGCACAAGAATTACATGTATTATCTACTATTTTTTTGTTTATAGAGTTTAAAAATTTTGGATATTTTTTCAATTTTATGTAATATTTTTTAAAGTGTTGGACAGTTTGAATTAAATAGAAAAGAAAGCAATTATTGTTATTTTTTATTTTTGCATTTCTCATCTTATATCTGAAATGTATTTCTATGTTAAAAAAAAAAAAAAAAAAACTTTCAGTCATTAATAACCATTTTATAAAATTACTATTAATGAACTTTTTTATTTTCAACCAGATATACAATTGGTTCTTGATTTGGATAATTATAGTTTGAGTGATTGCAAAATTAATTTGTAAAATGTCTGTTGTGTTTAGGGGCTGATTCAGTTGCTTGATAAATTTAAATTTTTTGTTTGAAATAAAAAATAAACCTTTTAGAAAACAGTTAAATGGTGCAAGTATGATAGAATTTTATTTTTACATATTTGTCATTTTATAATTGTTTTTTAAAACTAATTTTTTTGTAAAAAAAAAAAAAAGTTGATTTTGTGTTTGGTATTGTTATATGGAAAGAAAAAATGTTTCAGAATTTTTTGAATTTTTGTTTTTTACATCATGACATACAGGTTTACTGTAAGTTGGTGAAAATACTGATAATGCAGATGTATTATGTTATTTTTTTGTTAACACGATGCCATCGCCACCAATTAAAATCTTGTGTGAAGATTGGACTACTAGTTAAACCATGTTATTACAGTTATTTGATAAGTAATATAAACCATGTTATTACAATTATTTGATAAGTAATATAAATCATGTTATTACAATTATTTGATAAGTAATATTGATATTTTAGCTTTGCATTGACTGTTACAAGGTTTTCTTTGAATCTATACTTTGCACATTAATATGCCTTGGCCAGAAAATTTTGTCTAGTTTTAAAGTATACATTCTTGACTTGCATCCAGTATTACTAGATTCATATTCAAGATTATTAAATTTATATCCAAAGTTATTAGAGTAATATAAAATAATATAGTGCTCATAAATAAAATGATTAAATTATGCCTGACTTTTTTTTTTTTTTGCTATTTCTTGCTTATAAAATAAGAATTTCAAATTTTAGAAAGATTAAATTTATCTACTAAATACTTCTAACTTTTTCATTGATTTTTTTTTTTGTAATATTTACTTTTTTAAATGACTTCAAATTCAACGTACCAGCGTAATATAACTCGCTAAAAATATGGCTTACTGTTATGAATATTTATTTCCCTATATTCATATTTTTTTTCTATTGTTATACTGTCTTCCTTTGAATAATTCTTGCTGAAATTTTCAATTAATTTCTTTATTTGTTACATGAATTTTTATGATTCTATTTGATAATTCTTAGCAAAGAATTATCAAATTATAATAGACTTATGGCATGTGTTATTTTAGAAGTCTTTTTTCTGTTCCTTTTATAGCTCTGATTTTGACAATTATTTTCTTCATCTTATCTAAAATTTGAGTTTCAAACTAAAATACTAAATTATTAAACTTCAAATATATTAGTAACTGACTTGCTGAATCAAAACATATTTCTGATAAATAAAAGAAAATTAAATCATTTAACAGCAATATTTTTTTGTGTGTAATACTAAAAGGTTTTTAAAATTTTTATAATCCATAAAGAATCTTAGTCTACTGATTCAATATGGTGACCAAAAAAATACTCATTTCCAAATTTAAAGAGTGATAATGTATTTTTATACTGTCAAATATATTACAAAATAAAAAAACTGATAATGTTATAAAAATTATTAAAAGATTTCTTTTGAAATTTATAATCCAGAAATTATAAGGGAAATAATCCTGTTGAAATAATGTAATGAAAAGAAATTCCAATATACAAAGAAAGACCCCATCTTTATACCCTGGCTGGCATTGAATATATTTTTGTAATTGTGGAAACTATTTGAATTTTATTAAAAGAATGAAAAGCATAATTACAAAATAATATTTGAAAATTTTTATAAAATGAATTATAATTAGGAAATGTCCAGCAATGGAATTGTTGGTATAGAAAGCATAACTTTTTGAATTTTTTTTTATGGTGTAAGAATTATTTTTATTATGCAGTATTTTTGAAGTTATGAAAACCAGAATGCTTTTTTTAAAAAAGTTCAAAATTTTATTTTTGTCACTCCAAGTTTATTTGTGTCAATTTTCCTAGCTCCAAGACTTGAGCAGTTTGCTCCCCAGAAAAATCTATCATTTATCAAAGTAACTTCCCTAAGTTTACCAATTTTTTGATTTTTTTTTCCTTTTTATGAAAACTTATAATAATTATATTTTAAAACTGGAACCATAATCTATATTTTTTCAAATAAGCTCTCTATAATTGTATTTTCCTGGTTGAATTGTTCTCAGTTTATTTTATATATTACTGGATATTGGAATCAGTATGAAAATGGACATTCTGATAAACCTTTCTTAAATTGAAATTTCAAAGAAAAATAAGTGGTGTGCCTATGTAAAAGGTCCAGAGCAAACTTTGAAACAGAATTCCATTTTCTTTCTTTTAATTTTGTGATGAAACTTTCATATTTATTCTGATTTTTTTTATCACCAGGGGTTACAAAGAATAAGAGTGCAGTTAAATTTATATAATAATGTATAAAGTATTTGAGGAAATTAATATGATTTAAGAATTACAAATATACTTTGATTTACATTATATATGAATGTTCCTTGATTATAAAATGTATCATAAGAATATTTTGAAAAATTTTGTTTGTTGTTATGTTGAATGCACATAAGAATTTTCTTCATTCTTGTTTTAATAATTCAAATCAGGAGTAATAAAAATACAAAATAGTTGTTTGTAAGTAATTTTTAGTATGTTGATAAAATACAAATAAAAAGGATTTCTATTTATATCTTACTTTAAACCATCAGCACAACCACCTACTTTTTGAATATAAGTCATCAATAATCATTTTGGCTTCAAAATTCTGACACTTATTATCTTATTGGTTATTTGTATAAAAATAAAATATGGTCAGAAAGTATAAATAGTCTTCCTCGGTACTATGTTCTTACCTAAGATACAAATGTAATTTTTTTATAAGTAAACTCAGAATTGAACTTATCCTTTTTTTTTCCCTTTACATTCCGTATGTTGTTTTAATATTTTCCTTTTTTATTCTTATAAAACTCATTATTTTTAATACAAGTTTTTTCCTGTATAAAAATATTAGGAAAATAAGAAAATCTGCATTTTATAAACTGTTTGTTTTTGGAAAAAGGAGGCTAAACATACTACTTTGAAAATTCATATCTTAATTTTTATGTTCATATCATTAATTTTAATAAACATACTAAAAATTCTTTTATTATTCCTCATTCAGAATAAAATGAATTATTAACATTTATACTTTCCTTCTAGTTCATTTTTTATATCCTCTTTTTTCAAAATAAGCAATTGGCAATTATATGCTTAAAATTTCCTTCCATCTATGACTAGTTGCTGAAAATGATTTTCATAATCAACTCTCTAATTAATTTACTAGAATGTAAATTTTCAAATGTTGTATTTTTAACTTGCTTCAGCATAGTATTATATTTTGAATGTCATCATCTAAATTTTCATGCAAGAGAGCAGATTTTGCATCATCATGCATGAGTTCTTTGTGTGTCTCTGCAATGTGCGTATGTTATGGTTCCTTTGTGAAAACATAAGTTTTATCAAAATCAGACCCACATTTTTCTGAAAGTCATTTTACAACTAGCTTAACTTAGCACTTTTCAGTGTTTCAGTTCATTTTGTTTTCAATACTTATTGAATATTTAAAGACCATTTTATCTGATGGATTAATTCTTTGGTTCAATTCTTTCAAAAGTTTTTTTTTTTTTTTCATTTCTTTTTTTGATTTTCATAAAAAGAATTTTCAGTTAAATATTGGTGTTTAACTAATATCAACTAATGTAATTAGCTAATATTCAGCTAAATATTGTTAGGCATCGTTATGAATGTGTGCCAAGCCATTTTATTCTAAACAAGCATTGAAGACTTTGACATCAGATGCTGTGTCTAGCTTTACATACAAAGGAATGTTGGACGACTCAGATTTGAATACTGGAATAGCATCCTAACTTTTTTGTTCTTCATCTCCCCAAATTACAAATGTAGCACCTTTTGAAATATACCGTGGTAATTAATCTGCTTACAAATTTAAATAAAGATTTTACAATTTGCAGAATATTTGTCATAAATAGTGCCTAACTTATGTTCACCTTGTTTAATGTGCATCTTCTCTATTCATAATCTAATAAATAATTTCTAACACACTTCCTTTTAATTTAAAAATGAGCATATACTTCCTGTTGGTAAAGTGCTTTAGATATTTAAAGAATTATATTTTGCGCTGTTTGAATGAATAAGTGCTTCTTAAAATATATATATAGTTCAATTTTCATACAGCTATCTCTGTCTTGTTAGTTACATATAGTACAATAATATTAGTAATTTGGTATATATAATTTGACATTTTCTTGACAAAGAAATTCAACTCAAACTATCAAATAAATTTGATTGGTTTTATTTTCCTGTACGTATTCATTTAAATGGTTTAAGGTTGATACATTCAAACCTTCTGATCTTAGTTTCAGAATTTTTTTTTTTTTTTTTAGATTAAACCCCAAATATCTTGCCAGGGTTAATAGTTTCATTGATTATTATTATTATTTGTGCCACCTATAGTGATATTTTATATGTTGGTACACTATTGCTCTTCTCAACTCTTATCCCCCTATTGGGCCACTACAGCAAAAGACAGGAGATTAAATTTTAAAAAATGCACCATAATTTTTCTGAAATTGGTTTATTTGGAATAATTTCTATTTAACACCAATGTCTCAAAATAAACAAATATAAATTTCTGATTCAGAATAAAATGAATTATTAACATTCATACTTTCCTTCTAGTTCATTTTTTATGTCCTCTTTTTTTTTAAAAAAAAAAAAAAAAAAAAAAAAAAAGGACAAAGTTTTTTTTGGGAATAGAAATTTACGATGTCTGACATAGCTAAGATAATAGAAGGCAAAGAACACTATAAGCCGATTGATTCTCTTTGCCGTTGGTGGTCCACCACATCTACAATCCGGTTTCATTATGTGAATGAAACTGTATTGCAATTTTAATTATGATTGTTTTGCAATTGATTATGCAATTGCAATTTTAATTATGAATTTCTGTAACTTTTTTGCCTCTTATTAATACTAATACTTATTAAAAATTTGATATTTTTAAGATTTTATAGAACTTCCATATGTACTGTATAAATGCATTAGCTTTGCCTCTTTATTTCTAGCAATAACCTTGTTTGGAGTTTTAGAAGTCTTGAACTGAAGGTGAGGACGCTTACACTGTCAGGAATTCTTTGAAGCTCTTACCCATCCTATAGATGGATTTAGTGAGGACGCAAGCTATAGAAACCACTACAGATGTTAGATTTTTTTGGGGGGGGATAAAAATTGTCTTTGGGAACCGGAGCCTGCAAGATTTTATTTTCCCGTCACATTAAAGTTATTTAATTTTTGCTTTTACTTCATTTTAAATACCGAGTGTTCAATTCAAATCAGAATCAAGTATTTTTTCATTTAATTTCTTAACGACATTCTAGTAATATTCATAATTAATGAGCAAGTGCAAATTTTCCATTATGTTATTCTGCAACTTTTAAAAAACAATTTGTTCAATAACTTAAATCCTGTCATTAAATATTCTTTAGAATGTACTGATAAAAGTCGTTTTTTAAAATTATTATTTTGTATAAAGTTGCTTTATCACTGATTTAGTTTCTTTTTTGTGAGGCATTATAATAGAACCAATTATTAAAATTTGATTTGAAACTGAGCATTTGGTATTTTAGGTTTGCCCGCCTGAAACTGCTTGTGTATTGATTGAACTGAAATCCAGAAAAAAACTAGGTTTTGAAATTTTGGAGCTGAAAATTTGTTCATTGCCTCAGGACCCCTAGAGGATGTAGTGGAAGCTTTATAAGTCAGATAACTCAAGACTGGGTGATCATTTTTGTCTTGTGGTCATGTTATCTGGCTAGCAACCCAAAGGATGCGCGTTCGGTCCTCCCCATTTCCAATCATAACATTGGTGACTTAGGACGATGAAAATAAATAAATACGCAACCTTCTTGCAGTTATTGTGGCTTTCTCTATCTAAAGCAAAAATAAAACAAGCTGATAAATAAACAGCGAATAAAAAAAAAGACTGATAAATAATCAGTAAATAAATAAAATTGACGATAAAGAATCACCAGATGAATAAAAAATGGGGATAAATAATCAGCTAATGAATAAAAATGGTGATAAATAAATGTAAAAGAATAAAATAAGTAAAAATGAAGCTGATAAATAATCAGCCAATAAAAAATGAATAAGGCGCTTTAGAATCAACAGCCAAATATATTACCACTAAAAAAACAGCAGCAAGCATCGTTCGTCTTATTTCAGACTCACTGGAGGGAGAGTATTGTAGCGGAAGCTTTATAAACCAGATAACATCCTCAAGACTAAGTGATCATTTTTGTCTTGTGGTTATGTTAACTGGCTACCAACCCAAAGGTTGCAAGTTCGGTCCACGCTATCTCCAATCATAACAAAGGCTTTATTTAATCGTACTCGTGTTTAAATAAACGGAGCGATTACCTGTTTCTTTACACTCTGTGTAGAAAGGGAAAAACTTTCGAAGTGTGAAAATCGCCTGAATATTTCAAACTCGTCTTTCTGAGAACTGTCTGAATGTGGACTTCGTAAAATATGTGTGTTGAAATCTTGGTCGCGATCTTTTTTACTCATAAATATCGAAAAGGGAAACGTAAATAGATTATTCCCTCGTAACTCTTGATTTCGTAGAAATTTCTGTAAAATAAATCATTTCTGTTGTGTTTTTACCTACATTTTTATTGCATTCTTAACATTCAAATGTGTGATTTTTTTTTTCTTTAAAAAAAAATGACTTAAGGTATCCGACTACGTTGAAAACAGTGGTTATCGACCACATTAGCGAATTTTTCTTTATTTTTATTTCTTGCTGTTCAAGTTTTCCTCTTTTCAGAACTATTTATCTTTTCTAGAAAAAGGAAGGCATGACCTATCATCCAGTATCGCATATTTTTTCAGCTAAAATTTGTCTCTCGCTTGAATTTTCTCAAAACTTTATGTTGATAAAAATTCTCCACCGTTAACAGGATATCTCAAAAACTAATAGAGGAATTAATATAAAACTTTCAGCGTGTGTTTTAAATAATATGGGCAATGAAATGAACCAAATATTTTATTGTCGGTGAAATACTTTTTAATTTATTGGTGTTTTTAGAAAAATTAAGTTTTAAATGTATGGAAAAAATACATATATGCGCATATTTTTACCCATAATTTTTTTGCATAAAAACATTTTTATTACATTTTGGTTCATTTCATTCATTATTGTACTTATGTACAAAGAAAAATAGGATTGCTGCATTACCATTTTGTGTAGAGTGTTAATCGTTTTGGTTAAATTTCATTAAATTTACTACACATTTTCCTTATTCTCAAAACATTTTTAAATTATTTTACTGTATTTATAGTATTTTGTATCATAATTGACAATACATCTAAAACCCGTTGTTTTAAATAGTTTTTAAAAATTCAATTTTTCAAAAATATTCCTTCGAACGTAGAGAGATATTTAAAAAAATGTTAGATTAATTTTTCGTATAAATCGTGGGATAAAATTTCTTTCAACGACATACTTAGTTTTTTTTAAGTATTGCTGAAAACTGATTTGACGTCAATGACCAACACTGTTTTATCCGATTGTTTATAATAAATACAAATATGACACATCTTTTATTAACATTTTTACGAAAGGTTTTTTTTTTTTAAATCAAAAATACTCTATCGTCACTTTTTTTTTTTCTGTTATGTAACGTCTTTTGCAATTTGAGAATTTGTAGCTCATCTATTTTTCTAGAAGCATGTGTCCCGAATTCTCAGTTTTGACCAGTTACTTATTAATTTTTCTTATTTTCTTTTCATAACGTTTTTTAATTTTCTTGTTTTTGAAAGAGAATCAAATGAAAAACAGCGGAGTGGTCTCCCAAAAACTTTCTCCCGTACTCTAATAAACTTGTCATGCCATGAAAGAAGTTAATTTAGCAGGTGCTATGTTATAATATACAGAAATAACATTTCATTCACATTCTTCACAAAATGATCACGACGGTTGTTCAAATGTGACAATTGAAACCAATATTTCACACGAAACAGCACTTTCAATTTCAAAATCCCATATTAAGTTAGATGTATTTGAGTCACTTTATTTTTGAATTATGGGGTTCCAATGTTTCTGAAAGTACAGACTGGTGGATGGTCAACCCGTTGTTGAATTTGGTTCAAAATTCGAGAGGTGTATGTGCTATAGATATAAAATCTGTATACAGTAAAAGCTCCTTATTCGCGGTTCCTTTATTCGTGTTTTCACTATTCGCGGATTTAAAAAATGCGACCCAATTCCTATATTCGCGGCTAAAAATTTCTTTATTCGCGGATCTAATAAGTATATAATAATAACATAATAATAAAGGGATTCTCACCCAATATCCTTTGCAAATGCCGTCAAATGGACTAATAAAAAAGTAAAATAGATCTTATTACAACTTTGTCAAAAGTATGTTGTTAACTGCAAACATGATCGAAATCGCGAATGGAATAGGACGAGACGGGTTCGAACAGATAGAATCAAGTGACATTCAGGAATTGCTTGAATAGCAAGATAAAGATCTGACTGAAACCGACTTGGAGGTAATGTTAAATTCACAGCCCATTGAAGATGTTTCAACAAGCACTGGAAACGTGACATTTAATTTGAAAAATCTCGGTGGAGGTTTAAGAATGGCTAATGAGCTTTGCGATTTCTTTATGAACATTGATTCGTCTATGAAACGAAGTCTTAATTTTAAGAGGCAAATTGCTAATGCGACTGCTGCGTATCAGTCTGAATTAAAGGAGCTTTTGAAAACTGCCAAGCAAGAGAAAATTACTAAATTCTTCAAACAATTGCCTAAGCCTTAAGATAATTAATCAAAATGTTCAAAAACTTCTATTAAATTGATTTTTTATGTAATTTTTTTTCTTATTTTGTCACCTAGGAACGTATCCTCTATTACCTCATATAAATTACCATTCGGTATTCACTGTTTCTGTATTCGCGGCATATTTATGGTACATATACTCCGCGAATAAAGAGCTTTTACTGTATTGAATTTTATCTATACAGCTTTCTCTGTTTTGCATTTCTCGTGTTAACTTATTTTCGAGCAGCCGGAAAGATGGAACGAATTTTACAAAAATTTGATAAAAGTCCGCAAAATTAGTTTAAAGATCGCTTACCAATTTCAACCGTATAGCGTATTATCTTTGTCACAGTCAGACAGACTCTGAGTTCCAAAAATGTGTTTTTCTAACTCATAGATGTCTAAATCGTGGAGATTCGTCAAAATCTCAAGTTCGAATATTTTCTTTTTACTACATATATAAAGGCCTTATCACATGGTGAAATTTCGTCAACACTTTTTCGTTTCTACCCTCAAAAACCGGTCAAGCAAGTTTCATAATCGGCAACTTTTTCTAAGCACCTCAAAAATGTCGGAAATATTGTCCGCTAACGAAATTCAACCAATCATGTGAAACTTTGAAGTGACGTCACACAAATAACGTCACTTTCGTTGTCGTTTGCTGACGGAAAGTGCCGAAGATATTTTGCCGTGTGATAAGGCCTTAAGATGAGAGAATGTCAAAATGCTAAATTCCCGCCAAAAGTTAATATTTAATAAGTATTGTATGACAATGCGCTGTTAGACGTTCTCAAAGTTAACATCTTAATGAGAGTATATACGAGAAAGTTTTGGTGAGACCACTTCCTCTTGATTGTTATCATTATTATCTTTTTCAATGATTTTTTTAAATTCTTTCTTTGCAGGTGCCAGAGCAGAAATATGTAGAAAGTGGAATTAAAAAAAAAATTATCTGAACGTCAACATGTATTATGATATAGACGAAGTTCCAGAAAAAGAATCATGCTTTTGAGGTATAAAACGGCATTGGAGCTTTGATTTAGAATTTTGTTCTTGGCCAGTCTTAGCTGGAAACGAACAACTTAGGAGTATCTTTATCAAGTTTGAAGTGTTTCAACGACAATTTTGCTATTAATGCAATGGAATATCCGATCGAAAGCCAACTCAAAAGTCTTGAAAGGCTGTCCCTCGAAGATATTTCTTTAAGAAGAATGGCTGTCCTTTTGTGTAGTAACTCTTTCAAGTTTATGTCTCCGTTTGTAAATGTATGTGGCGAGAGAAAGAAAGCAGCAAGAATTGAAGTATTCACAAAGATTGTAACCGAACTCTGTTTACCTCAATCGATGACAGAGCCTCTAGTCGATATAATGAATTTTGTTTTCGTAGAAATAAATAAATGGTTCACATTCCACGAAGATTTTTATAAACCGAAGGATTCAAGCCTTTTCTGTCCAAAATATATAAAACACTTGCATTGGACACATATGGGAACTGTGAATTATCTCAAAACAGCCGAGGCAATCATCCACGATAAAAAGTTGAACATCAATCTGCGATTTCATTTAGCTTGTCTGTATTGCCTTCACGAAGATATTCAAGATCTTTGGCAAAAACTGACCCCTCGAAGTAGAAAGTCCTTTTATAACAATGGACAACCTGGTAGACATGGACCAACAGAAATCGTTGTTTTTTGGATTTGCATCCTAAAAGGACGAATGGATCAGTTACAAGACTTTCTCTTGCGAGAGGAAAGATACTACTCTTCTCTCTATCAATATGCTTTTGAAACTTTTGCATCCAAAGGTTATGAAGCAGCAACTCAATTTTTTTTTGAAAAGTTAACTGGCGAGAACAAAAACGCATTATTGATGAAAATGGTCAACGTTATAGCAGCATACGATGATCCCACATTTCTATCACACACCGACGTTTTCTGTTATTTGCTGTCTCAGATGAATTCTGAACAACTTCAGAGCGTTCTCGAACATTCACCTTATTCCATCATTAGAAGCTTTTTGGAATGGCCAAGGCAAAATGTTTTTTCCGAAGTTGCGAAGCTGGCTTTGCCTTACCTACAAGAAAACGACTATGGACAACTACATTTTCTTCTGTCACGTAAATTAAGATACTTATATAATTCTCCAAAACTGTTTCGGGATGTTTTTCTGATCACTCCTAGAGCTTTCAGACATAACACATATTATTTAAAAGATATTATTAGAAGGAATGATACTAAAAGTATCCAATTTATGTTTAGACATATGGATCGTGAGGAAACATTGGAACTTGTCACGAGTGGCATATCACTGCACTTGTGTTACGAACTAGTAAAAGGAAGAAAGGGGAATTTTTTGGAATTTTATATTCGCGAATCCATGCTGTGCCGAGAAGAAATAGATAGATTAGTGGTCGAGATCAATTCAAAATATTCAAAATTTATCGATCTGGAATCCCGCGAATATTTCACTAAGTTGGTGGATGATATTTTTGTCGATACTGCAAACAATGATTTCTCAAATAGCAGTGAAGTAAATCAGATGGATCCAATGGATTTTCAATCAACTGGACAACCTGATGAAGAACTGATTGAACAGCCAGCCAAGAAAATTAAAAAGTTTTAGGAAGTAAATGATAATAACTTGCTATGAAATTGTTATGTTCCTATCACAAATTATCAAGAATTTGAATAAGAAAACATAATTCCAATTTTTTGTAGATAATTTTACGATTCGTTTTCAAAATCGTTCGTCTATTAATTTGTAACTGTAACCGTAACTATTTTCCTCGGCCGTTGCGAGGAATAACCAGCCCATGTCTTGGAAGCGAATGTAAAGCATGATGTAATCCCTGAGTATTATTTTAATTTTCATGTGTTAAATGTTATTGTCCTAAATAGTTTAGTCCCCTTGTAAATCATGTCCTGTCATTAAATGTATTTTTAATTAAATTGGCATGATTTATGAATTTAAATAGTCTACCCTGACGTAATTAAAATTTTGACGCCTTTTCGGGCACATAACTCATTTCCGTATATTTTTAATTGCATATTTGTGGTATGATATCTCAAAACAAAACTCCACAGTGTAATAAAAAATGTTTTGCAATACTTTTTTCTTTACTAATATATTTTTTTTTCTTTAAAAATTCTAAATTCTAAAATGATTAATTTATGATTTTTAATTAAAAAAATTTTCACCTTTCAGGAAAGGAATTTAACAATAAAAAATGTTTTGTACCACAAATTATCTAGATTTAAAGGATGAATTGATTTCACAAATTCTTTTTACAAATTTTTCTTTTACTGCAGTTTTGAAATTCTCTCCAAACTGCCCAATGCACAAGCTACAACAGCTGCGCAGTTTAATAAAAATGAATAAAACTGCTCAATGTAATAAAAATATTTTGCGATAGTTTGCTCTTTAAAGATATATATTTTTTTTCCTTTCAAAATTGTGCTTACCAAAACGGCATTTTTTGTTAAAATCCACCTTTTGTAAAATAAAAGAATTTATGATTAAAATATGCTTTGTGTCACTAATTATTTAGATATAAAGAATGAATTGACTTACAAATTACATATTTTTTTGTTGTTGCAGTTTTCACTTCGAAAATGACACATTTATTTAGGGGGGCGAGAACACATTAAACAATTTGTAATTATTAATTTAAATTTTGAAGTTTTTTTTTTTAATACTGATTATTCATCTAACAAATAAGAAAAATTGCAACATAAAAATCTGAAGGAATTTTTTAAAATTGTTTTTTTTTAAAAGTAAAATAATGGGTGATTTTAAATCGCTACGTAAAATATTCTTGGCATAAGATTAAGTGGAGTATTATTTAAAATAAATTTTAATTAATCAATACTATAAAAATAATTACATCCAGACTTTAAACTTTGGGTTTCTGCATGCGCTCAAGGGAATCACACACTGACTGAGGAAATTTTGAAGAATTCATTTTAAATTGAGAAGGGATTGCTTGTCAATGTTCGCCAAAGGCAAGATTCTGCTGTCTATTTGGCAGCACACTGCAGTTCTGGCTACAAATAAAAGAATTTATCATTAAAATATGTTTTGTCTCGCTAATTATTTAGATATAAAGAATAAATTGACTTTACAAATTTCATATTTTTTTGGTGTTGCAGTTTTCAATTTCTCTTCGAAAATGACATATTTATTTAGGGGGTCGGGAACACATTAAAAAATTTGTAATTATTAATTTAAATTTTGAAGTTTTTTTAATACTGATTAATCATCTAACAAATAAGCAAAATTACAACATAAAAATGGGAAGGAATTTTTTAAAGGTAAAATAATGGGTGATTTTAAATCGCTAAAACGTAAAATATTCTTGGAATAAGATTTAATCAATTATTATTTAAAATAAATTTTAATTAATCAATACTATAAAATAATTACATCCAGACAATAAACTTGGTTTCCGCATGCTCTCAAGTTAATCACATCCTGGCTGAAGAATTTTTGAAAAATTCATTTTAAATTGAGAAAGGATTGCTTGTCAATGTTCGCCAAAGGCAGGATTCTGCTGTCTATTTGGCGACACACTGCAGTTCTGGAGATTGGAAAGGATTCTGGCTACAAACTTCTCCTTTGGTTTCTTGTCCCGAGAAGAAGCCAGCAAGAAAAGTTTATGAATTTCAGTTCTTTTTGGGGCAACCTCTTCTACATAGAGGATGCACAAGTTGACTGTTGGCGTGAGACTAGAAGTTGGACGCTAAGCTGAAGAATAAGTTTCAAGTGGGATATTTCGGTTGTGTAAAGGCCTTGTCACACGGAGAAATATCGTCGGCACTTTCCGTCAGCAAAAAATGACGTCACTTCAAAATTTCACATGATTGGTTGAATTTCGCTGGTGGACAATATTTTCATCACTATCTTCGGCATTTTCTAGCTGGTTAGAAAAAGTTGTCGATTATGAAAAACTTGCTTGACAGGTTCTGAGGGGAGAAATGGAAAATAGCTGACGGAAAGTGCAGACGATATTCCGACGTGTGATAAGGCCTTAAGTCTGCATTGCCGTAACCAGTCAACTTTTTGGGGCATTAACACTAAAGCTACCACGACCCGGTCAAATCATAGAGCTGATATATAAATGGAGGGAGCTAGTAGCTTGTTTCCTGTCTCAAAAAGTGTACCCAACATGAGTCATGTGACTTTAGAAAAATCTGGGAGTAAGAACACCTTTTTGGTGCCATATCGCAAATGTTGGCATACTCAAAAACTGCAGCGCAACATTTTGCTATCCGGCAATGGGTCCAGTCGGTTTTCATTTCCGGTTAAACCGATCGGAAATCCTATAAAAATAAATCCTATTTCATTTCCTAAACAGTTTATATTATATATATATATATATATTACACAAGTATTAGAGTTAAATTATATTTAGATTTTTTACTTTGTTTTTGTGCAATAATTAAAAGTGATTATTTTTCTTCTTTAAATAACATTTTATTTCTTTTCCTTGCTTAAAAACATTTCAAGATTTTACATTAGATGCTCAAATGCTTTCTATCATTCTCTCAAACAGATAAACAGCTTTTTAAAAACAGATTATTAAAGTGACGTAAGTCTTTTTTTAAAAAAAATTGTTTAAAAAATGTTTTCATTCATATTTGTAATATAAATTATAAATATTGAACATTTTTTACAAAATGAATATTAACAGTTAAACTAGTGCTTATTAAAATCACAAAAAATGATAAAAATTACAAATATTTTAATTATTAATTTATATTTGTAATTAAATATTGAGATTTTATTGTACGCTTTTATTAATAAAGCATTATTAAGGAAAATTGTTCTATAAGGTAAATATGCCATTAAAATTGTTTTGCAAAATTTAGATTGGATTTAATATTGTTCACGATATAATACAATAATTGTGGTTAAAAAGAAACAACATATTAGAAATTTTAAAGAACTTTATTTGCATTAAAATAAACACACAATTACTAATCGGCAATAATGTTTATGTAAACACTTGTATTGGCGAGAAAAAATCCCGCCAAGCTTGTAGCCAAGCGCTTGCAACACATTCGAGATTAAAATAAAGCAAGTAACAAAATATAACGCAGTTACATCAGTTTAAACGAAGCTTAGTAACATGTTAAATAAATTCAATACAATAACTGAGCCAAACTATGAAATATTATTGAGTTATAACACCAAAATCACTGAGTGATCGATGTTAGGAAATTTTAAATTGATTTAAAATGGATATAAACAGAATATGTTGACTGTAAATACCTATGAAATGATAAAGGACTATCCTTAGAAGCTTTTCCTTTGCATCCAATTGCACAGCAATAGGTAACCATGGCTTAAATAAGTTTTAAATTCCAACAGTTAAAAGCGGAAAAAAAAATCTGCCATTGAAATATAATGGAGAATGTGGTTACAGCTAACACAAATTCTGTCCCAAAGTCACGTGATTTTATCTTGTCCTACACGAAAGTAGGGTTGCACTCCCTCTATCAGTCTCCCAGCTCTATGGGTCAAATGACCGGTTTCCAATAGCAGTTCCAGTATATCGGTGAAATGCTGGTAAGTGTAGTGTTAAGATGTAAGGTCCATGACGTCTTAGTGTAAACATTTCAGATTTATAATTCTGACAAGTCGGTGTCCTCGGTGCATATGACGCTGCAATTCTGTGCTTCTCTGCATTCTCTTTGCATTAATCTTGCTCCTTCTCCACACGATCTCTCATTACTTAGTGTAGATCGGCAAATTTTCGCAAGTATGAAGTTATTGTTATGTATAGCAGAGCATGCTTGCGCAGCTCTGGATCAAATGCTCCAAGAATTGTAGTTATCGCCATTTAGCATTAAGTCAAGCCAGGGAACATAACATAACATTGGCGTTCTTTACTTAAGAAATCTTGGCAGGAATTTAGTGTTTTTACTGAATCCATTGTGTCATTCATCCTCGGCTAGTTATTTGGCGATCAATTTTTGGCTGGCGTTAAAAATAACCAAAAAATCGAATTTTGTTTTGGACAGGTTTATCTCAACCTATTGAACAGAAGTTTTGGCACAAAATTTGATGGATATAAGTCATTCGTTTTTCAACTATCACGCTTACATGCTTATGAAAATATGGACTGGCAATCTGTCAATTCTTTATTGAGTATGGTTTAAAGTTTGAGAGGTGTCTACACTATATGTGTTAAATCTGTGTACTGAGTTTTATTTATCAAGCTCTCTTCATTTTTAATTATCTGGCTAACTAATATTTGAACAGCCAGACAGATGAATTTCCACTGAACAGATTTTCCACAAAATTTGACAGAAATCTGCAAATCTTGGGTTAAGAACTTATAACCAAATTTTATTCCTCTTGCTTAAAGCGTATTTGAGTTATTTTTATCACGATTCCGTTCTGACACGACTTTATCAAACTTTTATTACTACAAGTGACTTTACGTTATTGACTCTCTATGAGATATATTATCTTTCTTTTGTATACATGGTATATAGTTTTCTTGTGTGGCAACATTGCGTTCTAATTTCAGTTTTGGAATTCTAGTCTATTTTTATAATAAAGCTCAATGTGTGTGTATGTTGGCGTTTTACAGGCCAGGCTGTTTGATCTACGGCTACCAAATTTGGTACATGTATATCTTGGAGGTTGGGAAAGTGCACCATGGAGCTCTTTTTTCGAATTTTTAATTAGAATTTGAATTAATTAAAAATTAAGCGAAATGTTGAAGTTTTTCCGCTATAACTTCCAATAATATCTCACAAAGATGATTTTTACATCAAATGAAAGATTAAAAAATTAGCTTCTAACGGTATCAGTATTTTAACATATAACTTAAGCTTCCATTTTTAACGAATTTTTAAATAAATATTTTAACTATGTATTTCAACAATATATTTTGGACAAAACAATAAAATTTAATCTGCACGAGCACGCTAGGAGTGAAAGGAAAAAATTATCTTTTATCAATATGTTAACATCAGATTGAAATAAAAAACTCAAATAAAAAAATAAATAAATACTGCAAATTAAACTTATAAAAATGTAATTTTCAGCACGTGTCTGCATGAAATATGTTTTTCCTAAAAAGAAAATGCAAATAAAAAATTTTGTGACTTCTACAATATTAATAATTAAATCAATCAGCTTTATTTAAGACAAACATGGCTTAATATATTTTCACTTCAAGGTCCAACGGCTAATTTATAAAACTTTAATAATAGAAATGCATCTATAAAACAGATCTAAATGAAGTTAATAACTATTTAGTACTAGCCGCCTTTGGCGACCAGCTGGTTCGCCATTAGTAAAGCGTTCTAAAATTTTCAATTAAATCACATATTCATTAGCCTTGAAGTAATTCCGGGCATTGATTGACCTGAAATTAATATTTTCTTTAAGATGATGGACGGAAAGTTCTAAAAGTACACCTTTTCCTAATAATATTCTTTACTTTTATAAATCAGTCAGTTTTAACCATCGGTTATGCTTCCTAAATATTAAAAAAAATTTCGATGATGTTGCCAAAATATTAAATGTTTTTTTAAAGAAAGCGAGAAAGGGAAAAAAAGTATTTAATTAATGATACAGATATTGCAAACCGATTACATAAATATGCCATTAAATCGGGATTTCAATGCATATCCTGTCTAAATTCCATCAGGTTTACCGTAAATAAAGAAGATTTATTGAGTTAATGATATAGATATTGCAAACGATTGTAGAAACCTTTGCTTTGCATTTATTTTTTAAAGAAAATATCACATTTTATATTTCTTTTATTTTATCTAGTTTATTTTATCGTGTTGAAAGTTGCATTTCTTAAAATTTATTTTACGATGATAATTTTTTTTATTTGAACTTCCGGCATTCTTTTATTTTATCCAGTCACTTGCTAAAAAAACATGGTTAAAATATTTCTTTAAAAATTCGTTAAAAATAGAAGCTTAAGTTATACATTAAAACACTGCTACCATTAGAAGTCTAATTTTTTAATCTTTAAATTGATGTAAAAATCATGTTTACGCGATCATATTTTCGGAAGTTATAGCGGAAAATCGTCGGAATTTCGCTTAAACTTTAATTAATTCAAATTCTAATTAAAAATTCGAAAAAAGAGCTCCGAGGTCACATTCCGGACCTCCAAGGTATACGTGTACCAAATTTGGTAGCTGTAAGTCCAACGGTCTGGCCTGTAGAGCGCCAACACACACACACATTGAGCTTTATTATAAGTATCGATGTAATATGAGTCTTTAAATGTTTTAAAAAATGAATGTTTAGCTTTTAAATAAAAAAAAGAGAGTAACATCAATCAACTCAGTCTCTAAAACTGATTGATTTATAGATATTTGAAGATCACTATTCAATAGAAACGAGTAATTTTAAACCACTTCATCAACCATTCCAAAGATGATGCCTCAATCAAAACCCAGGATTTCTCAAAATTGACTGTCCTAAGAATGAAAATGTCTAATGTTCCAAATATTTACATTCAAAACTTCATAAGTCGATCGAATTTGATAGCAGAAGGTAGAAATCTTCATTTATTTATTTGAAAGTTAAAGTTTCAAGAGTATTTCGTAAAATATGATTGCTTAGAACTAAAAGATGTATAAAATTTAGGCTTGATAATTCTTTTAATTATTCTTTATAGACCGAAATAAAATAAAATATTATTCTCATAATTTAAATCCTCTTAAAAGTAAAACTAAATCCTGAATTATATGATGAATCTAAGTAATTTTTGTTGAATAATTCTTGAAATATTACATAAATTATTTTAATTATTCAGTAGTACACATAATGATTTTCTTTTACTTATATTTAAAAAAATGCTTGGTTTCGATTTAAAAAAATGTTTTTTATATCAATTTGCAGTTTAATCGTTTTAATTTAAATTTGAAATTTTGCGAGAGCTGACAGATAATTAGAGAGACTTAAAGCACATACGGGCTTAAAGCCTTTATAATTGCAAGAATGATTTATATGACTATTAAAATTTCAATCTTAAAACTATTGTGATGAAGTAGCTATTAAAAGACAAGTTACATAGAGTATTTAATTGACAATGACGTTACATAAAGTATTTAACTCATAATTTTAAACAGCAGTAAGATTGGCGAACCATCTGGTCGCCAAAGGCGGCTAGTATTTTGAATAAAACGACAAATATTAATTCACATTTGAGATCTTCGTATCTTGTACCGATTAATATTCTCAAACTTTATTTTTAATAGAAGTAAAATATAAAGCCTGAGCACGCAAGAATTACAGACAAATAGATGCAAATTTTCTAAAAATGTATTTTTCGAACCCAGGGATGTCTCAAACGGGAAAATTCGTTAAAATCTCGAGTTCTAATTTTTTTTGACGATTATTATTTTGGTAAAATCCTATTTTAGCCCACCTCTGGCAACTTTTTCAAAATCTCGCCAATTTTTCAAAATCTTGCCAAAAGTATCTCGCCAAAATCAAAGTATTTGAATTAAAAGGTTAAAAAAAAGAATTCTTATCTTTCGCCAAAAAATTCTTATTATTCGCCAAAGGTGGGCTAAAATAAGATCGACCCATTATTTTTTCTCTAGTACGTTACGAAAAAATAAAAAAAATTCATTTTCTTAACTTATTTATTATTTCGTCAAAAATAATATCCAAAACTTTCCAAGGTAGGCTTAATAAATTGAATAGCAATCTTTCCCCCATAAAATCAACAAAAAAGGCGTTGCCATTTCTTATAATATAGGAGGCATTTGAATTAATCAAAATTTAATTCTGACGTGATGCTTCGTAATTTTTTAGTATAGCCTTTATTGACTTAAAAAACAAAAATTATAATTTTTAATTCATTTAGAAAAATTTTCCTAATGATATAGAAATCAGATTTTAGAATCATGATGAGAATTTACATTTTGTATTATAGATTCGTTTGCACTTTTTGTGTTTTTTAAAATGAAACTATGTCGATTAAACTGATGAAAGCTGAAAGTATAAATTGGGAAAATAATTATTTTCAAACAATAGCAACCTGATTTTTTTCTAGATAATCGTGAAGTAAATAAGAGTTAAAAATTGTGCTTTTTATATAAGATGAAATATTTTAGATTTTGTTATTCATACTGAGGAAGAATCTTAAATGAACCAAAAGCTGTAAGTCAAAAACTTCATATTTCAGCTTTATGTAATCCTCTTATACCTCTTGAATTCTATATTTTCATTTTTTCGTAGGCACGTTGGAATCAGTTAATAATCAAAGGCTCCAATGTACATTTGGGAGCCCCTTCCATTGGCGTCAAATTTCAGCGATGAAGTTATATTTCTGGTTTACATAATGTTTTGTTCTCATTGGCGGTACTGTTGGGTTACAGCCGATCTTGGCTTAAAAAAAAAATCAAGGGACACCCAATTGTAAACTTTTACCTAAACAAATTTTTGCTTAGATGGATAATAAATAGTTTTGCACGTAATTTCTACTGCATTTAAAATGTATCTTTTACTGAATTTTGTTTAGCTCTTTCGACCTGTTTTTATTAAAATGGAAGCATTCAATTTTTTTTAGATTCTGATAAATTTTTAAAAGCATATTGTTTTCTCATAATTCTAAATAAAACGGCGGGAAATGGCAACCTTAACTGTTCCGCGGAACAGTTTATTTTGTCCGCCATCTTTGTTGGCGACTTGGCATCCTTCGCGCAGCAAGGGGTACACTATTCTTCACTTTTACCCAGAAATATATATATATATTCACTTTAGAAAATTGTTGATTTTAGTATAGATTTGGTTCCTCTTCGATTGACAACAAATTTCAACGATGAAGCCTTACTTCTGTTTTCCATAATGTTTTGTTTCCATTGATGTTAACTATTGGATTACCGACCGAAATTTCCCTTGGCGCCAATCTTGGGATAAAAAAAATCAAGGGGCACCCAATTGTAAACTTTTACCTAAACAAATTCTTGCTTAAATGGATAAATAGTTTTGCTCGAAATTTGCATTGCAATTAAAATTTATCTTTTATTGAATTCCGTTTAAATTTGTGTACTGTTTGAATTAAATAATGAAAGCATTCATTTTTTTTTAGATTCTGATAAATATTTAAAAGCATATTCGTATTCTCATAATTTTAAAATTTCGAGGCAGTTTATCTCAGAAATATATATTCACTTAAGAAAATTTCAAAAATCAATTCTTTTTCCACAAATAATAATTTTATACAGTTGCAGCATCGAAAATATGATTTTAGCTTGTAAACCACATTTTCAGAAAGATGAATGCACAAAAGAATCAACACTTTTTCTACAACCTTAAAATTATAGAAATCTACACCTTTTACTTCCAATTCTGAGATTTGAAAAAGTGTTTCTTTTTCTGAAAAAATAAAATCAAATAAAAATTTTCGAATGGAAAGGGTCATTTTTTAAAAAAATTAATTTCAAAAAGGCTTTTTTTTCTGTTTGTAAAATTTGTTCAATAGACACACTAAAGTTACCACCACACAGCTGTCTGTATTGACCAAATCTGCCTTCCAGAGGATTAGTTTAATGTTTGCCATCTAAGACACTGCTATTAATAGAAATTTGTAGCTGCTAAAATTATCGCTCCAAATAATTATATTCCAAATAGTTGTGATATTTTTATAAAATAAGGCCCTAATTCTCAAATATTTAATGAGAGTTTTATTTATCTGAAATAATAATGTTATTCTTTCTGAACTTTAGAAGCTATCGATTATATTTTGGAAAAAAAGTTTTTAAAAAATGGTACGAAAAAAATTAGGGAAATGAATAAAAAAATTATTGTTTTCCATGAAGTCAAAAAATATTTTTTAGCAAACAAAATAATTCTGTTATTAGCATTACACAAATTTAATTATAGGAATCCTTAAACCACTCGTGTTTATATTCTCCAATGAATAAAGAACGTCCAATGCTAAGAGGCGAGGGAGGATTTTAGGCTTAATGGATACTTCACATTAAAACTGAAAACTCGAAAAAAAAAATGCCATTAAATAAAATAGTCTTAATTAATCACATGATAATCAAGCGTGATGCGGCACCACGTTTAGTAATCCAGAACCGATGTTATAGAATTTTAATGCTAGAAATACAGTAAAAGCTCTTTATTCGCGGGGTATATGTTCCATAAATATGTCGTGAATACAGGAACCGTGAATACGGAATGGGGGGTACGTTCCTAGGTGACAAAATAAAAAAAATCCAACAAATATATAATAAATTATTATTTCCTGTCTGTTCATTTATCTAATTCATGTTTCCGGTGGATTATTGCATTCGACTGAGTTGTCCATTCTGTATTCGTATAATTTGCTCTAGTCTTTAATCGTTACATTAAAATGGATAAAATGCATCTGCCTTCTTTGCGTCAGATTTAGATTAATCTTCGGAATGAGGTGAGAAAATTTTCATTTCTAAATCTACCTTATTTCTTAGTCATTAATTCTACAAATATACTTTATTCATTGAGTAATAAAGTTGCTTTCATTCTGTTTGTTTACATTCCCGAAAACACCAAACGCGGTGAAGGCGGCGTATGTCAAAGTCCTCGGCGATATCATTTAACAACATACTTTAAGCAAAGTTGTAATAAGATCTATTTTACTTTTTTTATTAGACCATTTGACGGCATTTACAAGGGATATTGGATTGGATACCTATTGGAATCCTTTTATTATTATGTGCGTACTTATTAGATCCGCGAATAAAGAAATTTTAAGCCGCGAATAAAGAAATTGGGTCGCCTTTTTTAAATCCGCGAATAGTGAAAACTTGAATGAAGGAAGCGCGAATAAGTAGCTTTTACTGTATGTACTCAAAAACCATCTCAATGACAAACGATCGGATGCTAGAAACAATGGGCACCAACTGACCAAAGTCCAACGCTTAGTTAAAACCAGTAATGGCTGAAATGACCACTATTCAAGGCCCACAAAATTTTTATTGCTCGCTCATTCTCGTTAGAGCACTTGAGAGCAGAAGTCTGACTTCTAGCTCCTATGAAGATGAATGACATAAACAGGTGCACAAACAGAAACGTATGATGAGCTGTACAGGATTCAAAATATTTGTGTCCTGTACAGCTTGTAATTCTTACATCCTTATTAAACATTATTTTATAAAATAACTAGCCGCCTTTGGCGACCAGCTGTTTCGCCATGAGTAATGGGTTCTAAAATTTTCGATTAAATTACATATTCATTAGCCTTGAAGTAACTCCGGGCATTGATTGGCCAGAAATTAATATTTTCTTTAAGATGATGGATTGAAAGTTCTAAAAGAACACGTTTTCCTTATAATATTCTTTAATTTTATAAATCAGTCAGTTTTAATCATCGGTTATGCTTCCAGAATATTAATATTTTTTTCAATAATGTTGCCAAAATATTAAATAAGTTGTAAAAAAAAACGAAAAAGGGAAAAAAAAATTATTGAATTAATGATACAGATATTGCAAACGATTATAGAAGTATGCCATTAAATCCAAATTTTAATGCATATCCTGTCTAAATTCAATCAGGTTTACCGTAAATAAAGATGATTTATGGAATAAATGATTTAGATACTGCAAACGTTTAAAGAAACCTTTGCTTTGCATTTATTTTTTTTAGAAAATATCACATTTTATATTTATTTTATTTTATCCAGTCACGTGTTAAAAGTTGCATTTCTTTAGATTTATTTTGCGATGACAGTTTTTTTTATTTGAACTTCCGTCATTGTTTTCTTTTATTTTATCCAGTCACGTGCTAAAAAAACATGGTTGAAACATTTCTTTAAAAATTCGTTAAAAATAGAAGCTTACGTTTTAAATTTAAAAAACTGATACCATTAGAAAGCTAATTTTTTAATCTTTAAATTGATGCAAAAATCAAGTTTGTGCAATTATATTTTCGGAAGTTATAGCGGAAAAACGTCGAAATTTCGCTTAAATTTTAATTAATTCAAATTCTAACTAAAAATTCGAAAAAAGGGCTCCAAGGCGCACATTCCCAACCTCCAAGGTATGCATGTACCAAATTTGGTAGCTGTTGGTCCAACGGTCTGGCCTGTAGAGCGCCAAAACACACACACACACACATTGAGCTTTATTATAAGTATAGATTACATTCGTAATTGATTGAAAGATACTTTTTCATATGCTCGCTATAATTTCAAAATTTTTGTAAAAATATGTACGCAAAATATTTCAGGTAAATAATGTAGTTTACATGCTTGATAATCTGAAAAAAAATGACATGGAGGATTTCATAAGAAGTTTTTTTCTTAATAAAAATAAATATCTAGAACTAACATCTAATCCTACAACTTCTCAAATGACATAAACAGGTACACAAACAGAAAAGCATGTTGAGCTGTACAGGATTCAAAATATTTGCATCCTGTACAGCTTGCAATTCTTACAACCATATTAAACATTATTTTATAAAATAATTACATTCGTAAATGATTGAAAGATACTTTTCATATGCCGCTATAATTGCATTTATTAATAAATGAATTTGAAATGTGTTCAAAACAATCTTTCAACTTCCAAAAATTAACGGACTCAACCATTTCGGCCATTGAGTACAGGCGTAATAAGCTAATATTCGGAAGATTTTATCCCCACAAAACTGCCCCTCTTTTTCCCTCGGATCAGAATTTTTTTCCATCCCCTAGACGCTTCTTGAAGATGACACTTATACATTCACTTGCACAACCCCTTTTTAAAGGGGGGGGGGGCTCTTTCACATTGCTTGCAGATAGAATACAGAATGAAAAATAATCAATAATCATAAAAATAATCAAAAATAATAAACCTAGATCACAGGGAAGACTCACTACCTATTGGCCAAGACGCCGGCAATGGTATCTAGTGAACAGTTTTGATAGAATCCCGAGTTCATTTCCCCTAAACACACGCTTCGGATTTCTCTCCAATAGAGTTATTTCTGTTGAAACACTTGAAATATATTTTCTATATTATATTTCAAAATCAATTGTAACTGACTATTTAAGATCAGTCATTGAGGGGGAGTTTATCCACACATCTTTTGATAATAGTGACGTTAAGGCCTTATCACACGGCGAAGTTTCGTCAACAAACGACAACAAAAGTGACGTCACTATTTGAAGTTTTACGTGATTGGTTGAATTTCGTTCTCAAACAATATTCCCGGCACTATCGTCAGCCTTTTCAAGCTGGTTAAAAAAAACTCACGACGACGAAAAATTTGCTTGCAAGTAGAAACGGAAAACTGCTATCGAAAGTGCTAGCGAAATTTTGCTGTGTGATAAGGCTTTTAGCAACAGAATAGTTACCGTTGTTGATTAATAATGAAGGGTTGAAATCTGCTTCAGTATACCCCTTCCCATCGCCAAGAAAGCCAAATCGACAAAGAGATGGCTAAAAGGTTAATGGTACTGAGATTAGAGTTACTAGAAAAACTATTCCTCCTCCTTGTTTCGGTCAGCATATTGGTGGCAAACACAAGCGATGCATTAAAGTAGATTCATACCTATTGAATAGCATTTCGATCAGTGCATATTCCTAGAAAAGGTACTTTTCCATTATACCGGCGCAAATCTCGTCAAGCAGACTTTTTGGCCACAGCACACAGTCGCCATTTTGGCGCATGTGAAAAAATGGCCGCGACTTTCTTTAAAAAATGTGGCGGCAAAATGTTACCGGCGGTGATATTCCGTTTGGCGGTATAATGGAAAAGCCCCCTAGAAAGTTTCTACACTATATTAAAAAGAAGCCTACTACTTTGAAAACTTTTGGTAAAAAAATAGAATTACCCCCTTATTTGGTTTGAATCTTTTGGGGGCGTTTATTGATAATCAACTTCCCTCTTTTGTATTATCTTCTGGAGAAGTTGCAACTTCAGGAAACAAGACATGACTTGGTGATTTTGAAATGCCAAGCTGTTGCCGATACTACACTTCCACCAAATTTAACTTATTGATTTGAAATATGAATATATAGTTTGTATTCTTCTTTATCAAAAGTTTTGATGAATGTGCACATTTAATTTAATTTAAGATTTAAAAAAATTCTTAAAAATGTGCGAATTATGATTTTTTTTCGGTTGATAATGTGAACATCAATAAGCGTTCAAGATTGGTGGAAAAAGAATGATTTTTGCGATGGAATTATACTGTGGAGGGTCGTGATGGCCAAGCAATAATAAGTCCAGATGATGTTTTAGAATTTAATGGATGACAATGAAAGGTTAATGTTGAACAAATGATGATGATCAATTTACAGGATGGAATGGATAATCAAGTTCGTATTTAGCATGCAAGTTTCGTCTTTTAGAAATATGTCGTAATTTTGTCTTCCCTCTTTTCATATACGTCTTTAATTATTATAGTGCGTCGTAATCATCTTGCCTCGTCCAGACGTGAACTGAACTTTGCTCACGTTTTCTTCACCAGAGTGCTACTTAGTGGCGGGAAGTGTGGTCACAGGCGACGCTCCGTGGCGGAAAGTGATATACCTGGCACCACAATACTATGTTTCTAAATTTAATTAGTTGCGATGAAATTGTTCTATGTATTTAAATTTAATCATTTGCGATGGAATTGTTCTATGTTTTTAAAATTAATCAGTTGCGATGGAATTGCTCTATTTAAATTTAATCAGTACTTTTTTATTAGGCCGACAAAAGCTATTGTCAGAAACAAATATTGCCACAATTTGTCATCTTTCCGTATAAAACTTGAGAAAATATTACAATAGATATTCGTCAAATGAATTTTTTAAGCGATATCATGCCATATTAAAAAAATGACTTACAGAGAGGTTGGCGAAAGAAACAATGTCGTGTTTATAAATTCAAACAATACTTTTTTCAATGAGCCATCAGAAGTTATTGCCTTAAATAAATATTGTCACTATATATCAATTTCATGCTAGTTTTTGTGATTTGAGAATTCGATATTACATCATATATTCTCAAAACATTTTTTTCCCAAAATATATCTCGTTTAATTAATAACAATGGCCAATCTAGAGCTTGGCGAGAAAATATTGAGATTCATCAATTAGTGGACAGGGCAGAAGTGTTATCTAAAGTCCTACAATTGCCACTTTGCAAGTAATTACGGTAATCTCATGCTTGTTATCAACTATATCGCCTCAGTTCAAATCGAACTGAAAACTGAACTTTGTCGTTAACGTATTGCAATTTGTATTTCTACTACACTGATGGAAAAAAATCCCAACACCAAGAAAAAATTTTTGTACAGTAATGAAATTTTAGGAATACATTTGTCTAGATAACATATTTAGTTGATTAAAGTTTCAAGATCACAGGTAGAGCCATTGGCTAGAAGAGCCATTTCAAATGTGAAATGTTGGTACATTAGTAACCGGTGTAACCGCCAGAATTTTGAATGCAAGCATGCAAGCGTGCATGCATTGTGTCGTACAGGTGTCGGATATCAGTTTGCGGGATGGAGTTCCATGCCTGTTGCACTTGGGCGGTTAATGCAGGGACGGTTCATGCTGGTTGTGGATGACACTGGAGTTGTCCAATGATGTAACATACGTGCTCGATTGGAGAAAGATCTGGTGATCTAGCAGGTCAAGGCAACGTGTAGACACTCTGTAGAGCATGTTGGGTTACAACAGCGGTATGAGGGCGAGCGTTATCCTGTTGGAAAACACCCCCTTGAATGCTGTTCATGAATAGTAGCACAACAGTTTGTATCACTAGACAAATTTGCAGTCAGGGTCCGTGGGATAACCACGAGAGTGCTCCTGCTGTCATACGAAATTGCTCCCCAAACCATAACTCCAGGAGTAGGCCCTGTGTGTCTAGGCCGCAGACAGGTCACTAGCAGGCGTTCACCTGGCCTCCTTCTAACCAACAAACGGCTATCACTGCGATCAAGGCAGAACCGGCTTTCATCAGAAAACACAACTGATCTCCACTCCGTCCTCCAATGAGCTCTAGCTTGACACCACTCACGTCGCAAACGGCAGTGGTTTGGAGTCAGTGGAATGCACTGTACAAGGCGTCTGGCTCGGAGCTGTCCTTGAAGTAACCGATTTGTAACAGTTCGTTGTGTCACTGGGGTGCCAACTGCAGCTCGAATTTCAGCTGCAGACGCAGTACGATTAGCCACAGCCATACGCCGAATACGACGGTCTTCCCTCTCAGTAGTACCACGTGGCCGCCCGGAACCTGGTCTTCTGGAGGCAGTACCTTCCCTTGTCCACTACCGCCAATATTCATGTACAGTGGATACATTCCTGCCAAGTCTTTCAGCAATATCGCGGAAAGAAAACCCACCTTCTCGTAGCCCTACAACACGACCTCGTTCAAACTCAGTGAGCTGTTGATAATGTCTTCTTCGTCTTCTCAGAGGCATCCTTGACTAACATTAACCCACTACGTTAAATCTCAACTGTAAATAACGATCACGAACCTTACAGCGCTTATTTAAAGCAAACCTCATTTGCATGTTCATAGCGTCGCTACTAGCGCCACACTTAAGCGCGTAGCTGGAAATTTGAATCGACGTCTTTTCAGATGTATAAACACGCCTACCAAATTTCGTTTATCTAGCACAGCTCCTTCCTGTTGGGATTTTTTTTTCCATCAGTGTATTTGGAAATCTTCTGATAATAACAATTTTCTATGCAACAGGTTGCTACAATAAAGCAACTATTGTCATTGCATCCTAGGATAACCAGTCGCAAGAAAAAATATGAAATTAAAGTAGTTTAGAAGCCGAAACCCGAGGCTGGCTGCAGAAAGTCCAGAAACTTAGCGAAGTTTTATGAATGAAGCCAATTTTGGAACATTTTGCCCAACCTTCAAAATATCCATGCCTCCGAAATTTCTCTCTTATAAGGTGAGATTAGTTTGATTCTTTTTAAACATGATAATATTTATAGGATGTCATATTTTCTTTAAATTACGTGATTTAAAATGGGTACGAGCAGTTACCAACTTTAGTGTATTTTTGGATATTTCATGTTTGACAAGAAAGTAATTTTTCAAAAATTTAAATAGATATTTTAATTAATAAAAAATTAATCGTTTTGTAATATTATTTCCTCAATAGCTCTAGAGGATATTATTCCACAAAATATTTTTATACTTCTTTATGATTTAAAAAATATTATTGCTATGAAATTATTGTTGCATTAATTTTTAATATCATTCATTTATCAGCTTATTTTTCCGCGCGCTTTTACCAATGTTATACAATAAAAAAAAACCCGAAGCAGAATTACTCTTCTTCTTAATATTATATATATATATATAGATTATAACCAAACTTCTCATATAAACAGCATTCTACAACGCAAACGGTGAATAGATTGTAACGAAATTTGTTATATATATACGAGATGCGCTCAGGAAAAAAAAAGTTCCAAAATGTCCATTAACATTAATTTTAACATAATAAACGGCCAAACGGAATGCAGAAATAATATTAACCTCTTTTGACTAGTTTCTGATCACATTCAACATTAAGAAAAAGTAAAGGGAAAAATAACAGTACTCTGTTCGAGAAAAAAATAGTTCAGAAAAATAGAAACAAGGACAGATTATTATGAAATTGCACATGAGTAGCAATTGTTGATCATGTCCAAGGCAATGCATGGAAAGGTGCTCCATGTGACCATCCTCATTCATCTGTAAAATTTCAAGTCGACGGAAAGTGTGTTTCACAGCAGATCAGAACTGATCAGTTGGGATGCTTCGCACGTGAAGCGTTATGTTCTTGAAGTCATTCAACGTCGCTACAAGATACCGTCATCATTACAACCGGAAACATCGATCTAAAGCAGAGGTGTCCAAACTTTTCGCGGCACGGGCTGGATCGAAATTAGATCCATGTTATACGGGCCACATGTATATACAAATTGAAAAATATCATTATGAGTAAAGTAGCATTAAATACTATTACATAATACTATTTTATTGTAACTTGAAAATACAAAATACTAAACAAACAAAGTATAATTATATAATTATTTTATACAAATTGAAATATTTTCATGCAACTTCTAATGCGAATGATGAAACTGTTTTTTTTTTTGTTGAAGAATGTCTTTATAGTTGGGATCAAAATGTGTTACACCAATCATAAGCAATGACTGCAAATGATCATCAGATAAATTTGCTCTATATTTTGATTTGAGATACTTCATTCGAGAAAAAGTTTGTTCGCACACGTAAGTAGTCCCAAACATTGAAATGAATTTACGAGCAAATTTCTTCAAATTTGGAAACTCTTTTGCATCCAAATATTTATAAAAATCTATTAAGTTTCCTTCCTTGTATTTGTCCTTGATTTGTTCGTTTGCTTGAAGATCAATAATTTCTATTTAAAGCTGGCTTGAAATTTCAGCAACGTTGCAATCAAATGGATTTTGGAACAGCCGAATTTCTTTTGAATTCATGTCCAAATCAGAAAATCGCTTTTGAAATTTTTCTTTTAAATCGGCGATGATCTTTACTGCAAATGCAATTGGAAAGTGTTCTTAAGTTTTTTTTATTAAATTCGTCGCAGCATGGAAAATGTGTAAGATTACATTCAGTCACTTGACTTTCGAATAATTGTAGTTTTATTCGAAATGCTTTAATTTGAGAGTATAAATCGCAAATTAAATTGTTTTTCCCTTGGAACTTTAAGGTATTTACGTGTGTCACAACAAGGTCAAGGTGTTTGGTCAAGTACAACAACTCCGTTTTGTTGGCCACGTAGTTCTTCGATATACCTTTATGAAAATGAAAAGGTTTGGGCGAAAACATCATTATGCTTTAAAACCCTCCGCGGGCCGGATAAAATCACTTGGCGGGCCGGGTTTGGCCCGCGGGCCGTAGTTTGGACACTTCTGATCTAAAGCATGACAATCACTGCAAGTGTTTCTTACCCTGACCCTTTGCATAAAGCTTCCTCTTCTCCGCAAGCATGCAAATGTCGACATTTTTTCCATAGAACTGATAGCCTTGTTGCAAACGAATTTAATCACATGATATGTGGGCGGAGCTAACCGCGAAACCCACGTGGTATCGTAAGTATGTGTATATGCATGTAAAAAGTTTCGGTTGTCTTCTGTGAGTGTGCGCGTGTAATATGGTTTTGTTTTCATGACGGTAGCTTCTAGAATGGCTTACCGAATATGTCTTGTCTCGGAATAGAATTAGAAATTATACTTTTACTCGGATTAATTGTTTACATGTCTTTATTTAGAATATGTACGTTGTTAAATCTTGTTAACTTTGCTGTTACAAATAAACTGTTTAAAAAGACAACCATCTCGTCATTCCTTGGAAGCTCGTATATTTTAACTTGGTGATATACCATCATTTATTATTTTTCAAGCCTTCCCCATGTTTTTACATTTTATTATTCATTACATTGTTTCTGCATTCCGTTTTGGTTGTTTATTGAGATAAGTTTAATGATTTTTCTGAAAAGGAGCCCTCTAATGAACACTTTGGAGCCTTTTTTTTATTTTTCTTTCAAATCACTCTTATTGCGGAATGGCATATAAGCGTTTCTGACTTTTCATTGAAGGTTTTAACAATTGTTCGCACCTTCGTTTAACTAATTGATGAAGTTGCAAATTATTTTCGGGTATGAACTCAAACTCCATTTGGTCAGAGGAAATATTTTAAGAAACATCACCAAACAAAGTTTAATCGATAGCGGAAATAGGCTGAAATGTCTCCAGTTGAATAATCAGTATGACTTGCCTACGGAAATTCATGTTCATATCTTCCAAAATATCAGCTCATAAAAAGGGTTTATCGTAAAATTGAATAAATAAATAAATCCTTTAATATAATATCAATTGTATTTCCGCACACCTATTTTTTATTTTCAATTCTTTTTTGAAAAAAATTTACTTTAGTTTTAGTTTGAAGAAATAGTATAACGAAATTCAAATTCTTCTATTAAAACACGCAATCGCATGCCTTAGCCAAGGTTAAAATTATTTTTTTTAAAAAAAATTGCCACCTTCAGGTATTAGTTTTGAAGTTGGATTTTTGCTTATTATTTTATTTCTTAATCTCTATCTATATCTATCAATTTATCTATCTATCTATAAATTACACTAAAGTACAATATATATATATATATATATATATATACTGTATTATACTTGCACTATAATATGGTGCAATATTATGATTCAATAAAATTCATATCTCTCAGTCGTATCAAATAACAAGTTAAATGCTCTAAAAAAATACATTCCGTATTCATTACTTTACTGCTTAAAAATTCAATAACTTATACTGACAAGATGGTCACCAAAGGTCACCTAAAAGATGGCAAATTGTGATAAATTGTTTTAGTATTTTTATTTGCACATATATAAAGTGAAGTTATTGAGCAGCTTTTTTGACTTGCTCAGGACTTTGGTGATGCAAAAGAGGTGAAACTGATAATGGAAAATTCGAATGCAGAGAATAGGAAATCTTCTTCAAGTAGTCGCCAAAGACGGCTCTCCAGGACCGCAAAGGTCAGTGAATTTCTGAATCTTCTGTCTCTAAAATACGTAAAAACCAATTACCTATAAATAGTCACTTAATTGTTCACTTGTTCGTTTAGCTTAAAAAAATCTCATAAACGATCCAATGTTTATTTTCAAACCACCTCCTAAACATGCGCATATTAACTCTAAAATTATCAATGAACAATTTCTTTAAATAAACAAGAATTAATTTCGATATCTCTGCTGTTTAAATCCGTTGTGATTTTTTTAAGTTTTGTTATAAAAGTTGTTCCAAAATTAACACAAAATTTGAATTTCCCATCATTTGTACAGTAAAGGGCACCAGTCTGTAGTCTGCCACAACAAATCCTGTCGATACTGCTACCTACATTTAGTGGTGGCAGGGTGGTTCTGCTGTATGCAAGAAGAAGAAGTAAACGGTTAGCAGTTCTATTAAACAAACAATTTGGCAGCTGATAGTTTTAGGTTAATAAAATGCGTTTTCATGGCTAAACAATATATCAAAAGCAATGAAAGCTTGCCTGCGACAGTTCGAAAATTTAAGAATTGGCTCCCTAAATCGTGTGATGTAACACCGTTGAATTTCTTCGCATACCAACAAGAATTCGAGAAGAAAATTCAACGTTGCATCGACGAAATTCATCCACATTTATACAAAATGGCCATAGAACATTTCGACAAAAGAGTGCTTATGTGGCAGCAAAGTCATAGACGCCATTTGTCCTTTATGTTATTCCATATATAATCTGAGCCTAAGAACTTTACGATTGCTGTTGTGGTGATATCTTAATAAGATAGATAAACATGTACGGGAGATGAACATGCTTTTGTCCTGTGGTTATGTTATCGGCCTTCTAATCCAAAGGTCCCGGGTTCTATTCTGAGCCAATTTCAACTCGCCACAATGGTGACCTTGGACGTGATGAACCTTCATCTTCAAGCAAATGATGTGTGGCGCCATCTACCCTCAACCAAAGTCATCAGACTCACTTGACGCAGGAACTCCAAGTCGTCAGACTCACTTGACGCAACAATTCACGCACACTCGTAACTAAAAAGCTCTCCGCTCGCCAAACAAACATGGGTACGGCGCATTAGACACACAGCAACCACTCACTCAACAAATCAATTCATCACCACTCAACAACAACGCATATCGTTCGTCTAACTAACTGGTAGGTGAGTCTGTGGTGATATCTTAATAAGATAGATAAACATCTATGGAAGATGAGCATGCTTTTGTCCTTTGGTTATGTTATCGGCCTTCTAATCCAAAGGTCCCAGGTTCTATCCTGAGCCAACATCACTTCCCACACTGTGTTTTCTGTTTAATTCAGATCTTGCTCTCACAGAATGTTCTATCGTGAATTTATTCCATTTTTACGAATCCTAGACTATCAACTGTGAAATGATTTTATTTGAATAGGATATCCTACACTTTACTTCAGGAATGGTGTCAAATCGAAATGTTGCCTTAATTTTGGGACATCCTTTAATAACGCTCAGTTTGAAAGCAGCGCTAGTGTTATTTTGAAACTCACCTCGAAGAAACCTGTCAGATTAGCCACTTAAGCTGGTATCCACTTTCGTTCTAGCGTCCTCTTTCTGGTTCGGCACTGAAGTTCGGACAGGAAGTGCCTTGTTACTTGACCATGATTCAAGATTGTGAAGTTCGTTGCGAAACATATTCTTATATACATCTTAGATTTTAAGAAGCGATAGACAGTCTAAATAAAACAAGTTATATTAATTCAACTACGAAACAATGGGATTAATAATCATTAAAAATAGCCATAGACATAAAAATAGTATTATAAAAAAAAAAAAAAAAAATAGAACTTTACATTTTGACGAATTCCGTCATTCCAGACGTCCCTGATTCCGAAAAACATGTTCTTGTTATTATGTCTGTTTGTCCAATAATTAGTAATAACTCATAACTCAATGAGCTAGACAGTTGAAGTTTGGTTTATAGAACGAAATCCATTCACGGGAAACGTGTCTGCATGGATGTTGTTTTATCAATGAAGAACGTAACAATGAAGTACAAAACGTAAAGAACTAGATAGATAAAATTTGATTCGTAAGTTTAACATTTAGAATGTAGGTTTACATGAAATTTGGAATCGAATCCATTAAGAGGTTGCTGTCTGTCGGTTTGTTCTTATAAGCACATTTAACTCATATTTTTGTAGGTATAATTCTGTTTTAAAGACGGCCAAAAAACGCCAAGAAAAAATTTCGCCAAATTATAAAAATATACTCGAGTGCATTATAATTTATTTTGAAAAATTTTGAACTCCCGAATTCATACGGGCGAATTGAAATCGACAAATTGGCGAGCTTTTTTCTTAGCTATTTTTGATCGCTGTTACAACCGACAAGTACCGAAAGTAGATTCTTTCAAATTTTTTACAGAGTTCACGGCGAATATCTTCCTCCGGTAGTAAACCAAGCCCTTTTCTTGAAACGACGCTGGAATGGCTGCGGTCACTCACTCCGAAAAAACTCCAAGAGTACGAGCACGAGGACGCCAAAGAGGTAAACGATCGTTTAACCCTTTACTTCCCAGTACCCTTTAAAGTTAAAATTCTGACTTAAAAATTTGTAGACACTCTATTTAGGCCTAAAAGAGTATGTAGTTAAAATTTCATAAAGATTGCACTTCCGGTTCTGACGGTTTTGGGTGGTCGATGGTGTAAACCACTGGGAAACTAGAGCTCTGAAAAGGACAGCTAAGCGAGCATTGCGGTGAAGCGCAAGAATGAGTAAAAGCTTTTGCTTATGGATGAGAAATAATTGTATTATACATGTGTAGCAGATTTGGCATTACCCGGTGTGCACCACGTGGAGGCCTGCTACTTTACACACCATACCCCCCCCCCCCAAAAAAATATATATATATACATATGAAATACTCCTATATACAAAATTATTTACAAATGTTTATAAAAATATATACAAAAACTTATTTTTTACTTTCATGATAGTTCTGAAAGCAAGTCACACCCTTTTTAAAAAAGCACAAGCCGACATTACATGATTTGCACGCAAAACTTGTTCTGCGAGGCTTCTGCTTAGTACTACAGTACGCGCATCTTCTGCTCGTACTCTTTACTGGTATATGCTCAACGTTACTGAAACGGTTGTCAGCAGAAAGCTTTACTTTGAAGGGAGGAGCATCATCGGGGTTTGAAGGAAGTCGTCTCTTCAAGGTAGTTGTTTCCGACTCTTTCATGGCACAGAGGGAATATATCAATTTTAGTCGGAATTCTTTGGTGGTTTTTATCTCATTCCCAGCTACCATTTTGTGTAGTATATAACTGTTAATTACAGCTGCATCAACAAAATGAAAAAAAATTCTGTGCCACCACTCCTTACTCTTACGATCTACCTCGTACAGCGATATAAGCTGGTCAAACTTGTCAACAAATCCCATGTTTGAGTTGTAAGAAGAAATTGCTTTTGGGCAATTTACATTCACCTTTTTGCCGTCTTTCTCTTTACGTTGTATTTCGATGAGATCAACAGCATCAGGCAAAGAAGACAGGATTGACACGCATCGCTTGTCTTTCCATTTTAGACAAATTAGGTTGTCACTACTGACGGCCCAGTCATAATCGCCTCTTTTTAGTTCTTTGTCCAGGGAGAGTAGGTGATTTGGCAAATTTTTTCTGTTCAGCTTGACAGTTCCGCATGCATATATTTGCTTGGTTTCCAAGTAACGGAACAGTTCATAAGTGGTGAAAAAATTGTCCATAAAGACGCGGTGATGTTTACCATGCAGACGTTCTGTTAGTCTTTTCACCACATTCTCTCCCAGGTCTTTTTCGACGACTTCCTTCTTACCCGAATAAATTTCAAACTCGCATGCGTACCCGCTCTCATCACACCGCATCCATACTTTGAAACCCCGTTTTATGGGTTTCTTGGGCATATATTGCTTGATAGAGCTGCGACCCTTGAACTTAATCATAGATTCATCTATCGATTGATACTGGCCGGGATGCAGCACATCAAGAAAACTCTTCGATATATGATCCAAAAATGGGCGCACCTTATAGAGCCGATCAAAATTTGCTTCACCCCTTTTCGGTTGAAGCACGTTGTTATTTAGGTGCAGGTTGCCGAGAATCCACGCAAATCTGTTTCTAGACATATGGCGACTAATGAAGGGATCTCGAAGAGCTTCTTCATTAGCCCAATAATCTGTATAACTCGGCATCCTCTTGATGCCCATCATCATATTGATGCCCAAAAAAATGTAGAGTTCAGCTATTGTAAGCGGAGAAAATTTCTTTGAGCTTTGGGTAGCATATAAGTTTGTTTCGAAAACAATATGTTCCATTAATTCTATGGGAAAAATTTCTTTGAAAATCTCAATTGGAGATTTTTCTGGTAACTCCCAGAATTTTTCTGATGGCCCACTAACTGCACCAAAGTCCGGCAACGTCTTTTGCAGCCTCTGTTTCGAAATCCAGGTAGGAATCTGGGGCTGCGTTGAGGTGCCTGGTTGGGATAAGTCATCCTTATCATCACCTAATATATCCTCATCATCCGCCGACACATCATCATCACTCTGAGATTGCAGTATTGGTTCTGCAGCGTATACTTCAGTATCACTGCTATCTGCAGTCTCGGATTCGCTCTCCGAGGGCAATTCTTCAAGCACTTTTAGTGCTTCGGGAAGACTAAGGCCTTTCCGTGCCATTACAATTAAATGCGATAAAAAATTAATTATAATTATATTTACAATAAAAAATAAAATTTAAAATATGTATAGATATAAAAGATAACGTAAAATGACCAGTAACAAAATTTCAAAGCGAGAGCAAGAAAATCGCACAGCTCGTGAGTAGAGATGACTCAAGAGCTACTGAAAAAATACTGAAATAAACACAGCACCCCACAGAATAACCCCCAAGGTTTCCCTTCCAAGTGAATAGATGCCAAAGAGGTAAACGATCGTTTAAAGTCCACTCTGGCAAATTGCCAAGAACATTCCATTCATGCTGTGGGGGGTGGGAAGAAGATTGAAATGGACGAATTAAAGAAAATGAAGATAATGTTTGACAACAAATTCTAAAACCTTCCGCGTTTCTGCGTATGCGTTAGGAGGGTTTTAATTCGTCAAAAAAGGAATGAGAGGGAAGATCAAAAGAGATGTTTATTAGTTCAGATGTTAGTACATTTAACAATAAACTCGGATTACTCCCGAGTTTAAGAGACGTAAACATAGCAGATAGTTGTAATAATTATGGGAAAAGATACCACTGCATAACAAAATATTTCACAGAAATTTTCATTTTATCTAAGGAACATAGATATTAAATTATAAAGAATAAAGTAAACAATTTTTTTTTCTTAAAATGTGGTAATTACGTTTTAAAAAAATATTTTTTTTGTATGTTTTTTTTTTGTGTCTGTTAAAATGCTTCTATTTTATTTGTGATTGAATTTTTTTGACATTATTTTGTGATTAAAAACAATGGATAATCGATTGTTGATTAGACAATCAATGGTTAATCGATTAAATAGAATACAATAATCGATTAAAAGTCAAAAAATAAATAATCGATTAAAAGTCAAAAAATAAATAATCGATTAAAAGTCAAAAAATAAATAATTGATTAAATAGAATACAATAATCGATTAAATTTCAAAAAATAAATACTCGATTAAAAGTCAAAAAATAAATAATCGATTAAAAGTCAAAAAATAAATATTCGATTAAATGTCAAAAAATGGATAATCGATTGTGTTCTATTTAAAACCTTTTATTTTCATTTAAGTAATTTCTATAAATATGGAACGTCTTAGAAATATTATAAATATTAATTCTTAAATGGATAATATTTTCCATGTTTTGATAATTAAAAATATTATCTTTAATGATATTGCTATTTAAGAATATCATAATTTTTAAATATATTATATCAAATAATTAGCAAAAGTTTCTATGTACCACCAATGTAAACTATTTTGCCACTTCAACTATCCATACCACACAAGAATTTGAATTAAAATGTGGTCATAAATGAAACCACACTCAGATACACGTGAAAAAAAAATTGAATGAAAAAGTATACAATAGGGGGATTCCAAAAATGCATTTATTCGCACCGTTTTTCAACCCTTAATGAGATGGAATCATCGAAATATGGTCGTATCAGAATACTGAAACGAACTACTATTGTTTGATAAGTCATTCATTCCTATTAGAGTGTAGGATAACTACAAAACGTGGAGAATTAACATAAAATTTGCTATACAGATTTAGATATAAATTTGTAAGCCTACATCTATATAAATACAGATGTACATAAGTGAAAATTTTAAAAAGTGATTCATTCAGGTATTGGGCATCTATTTTTCCTTACTACCAGCTGCATATAAAGTTGGTAACTCAACATCGCAAGGATTTGTTGTTACTGTGTTGTGACTTATGGCGCTTTTGCTATCCCGCTGACAGTTCTTTGTCAGCGATTTAAGTCGAGGGAGCGTCTCTTGTTTTTTCAGCCGTGTCAATAAGGGCCAAGTGTACGACAACTATTGGGTTGTTCGGAAAGTCATTTCGTTTTTTTTGTCAAAATGAAAAGAAATTTTCGTTTAATGAATAAATTATTTATTAAATTATAAAATTGCCATTCTGGTCTAATACCTTTTGCCATATTTTTGGTAGTAACATGATTACACGCTCATAAAAGTTTTGGTCTTTGCTGTAAAAAAAACTGATCGAGGTGGTTTTTGGCCTCCTCATTTGAAGGAAAAATTTTGCAAATCAGTTCTGGTACTGATGTACTGTTAACACATCTTCTCCACACATATTGGCTAATTTATTTCTGGCTTGACAGCATTTTTACCTTTTATATAGCAAAAAAGAAAAAAATGACGAAAATGCTGTTTATTGCTCTCCATATTTAAAAGGGCACCATCCAAAAACTACTGCGAAGAATCAGCTGCACTTTTTCACACTCAAGCCTTGCTATATCAGCTCTTAAAACATAAAATGATTTTGCGGTTTAAGTATGAAATTGGGTGCGAAAAATACAATTAAATCCTCTGTCGGGAAAAAACGAAATTACTTTCCGAACAACCTAATACTTCACATTCGCCTGCTGTTTATGGGATTTAATTATTTTTAATAATTGGTTTTAGTTAATTATTTTATTTTTTGTTCTTTGTATACTTATTCATGTGTATAAACGAATACTGAACATAGATGGTGCAATATGCTCCAACCCAGATGTATGTTTGGAATGTGAGGGGAGCGCTCTTGAGATTTTTTCTTGTAAATAAACATTCTGATGTTGAAGTGTAATTGATGCAGGAGGCACCCGCTCGCTCTTTGTTAGCGGCAAAAAGTATTATTTGTTCTCTCGTTGTTAGCGGCACTTTCTATATTTAAATACAGTCGATTCCGGTTAATCGGACCACATTGGGACGCGATCATTTTGGTCCTAATAACCGACTGGTCCGATTACACGAACATGCCCTATGTTACAAGACGAGACGTACTATACGTAATATATTAAAATGTCATTATGACCTTTATTGTGCGGCACACGCGTATGGCAAACATGCTAACAAGAACTACTGTTGCTTATGAACTTTATCCATTGAAAAATAAATTTACAAACAAATTCTTCGAAACGATCTACATGATACTCAGCATGCGAAGCACAATAAAAAAAAGGTTTTTTTTTATATCAAATTCAAGTCAACGTTTAAAGAACTTACTACCGAGCTGCCCGTTCTAAGAAACAAAGTGCTTGCTCACCTCCCACTGGTTCTTTTCCCTTTCGAACTTCCTGCTGTACACAGGCGACTTATGGCTTCTTTTTCATCTTCCTTGCCACGTTCTTTGGTCCGTTTAAACGGAATTTTGGTTCAAATGAGCTAGTAATATTAGGCTTATGTACATAAGAATTGTTTCGGTTCTTTGAGATTCGGTCCGAATAAGTGGCTGGTCCGATTATCCGGTGGTCCAATTAACCGGATTCGACAGTATATCAATTGTGTGTTTCCTTGTATATCTATGATCGTCGTCCATGTTTTGTATATATATATTTGTGTATGTGTGTGAAAATAAACAAGAAAAAGTAGAGGAATTTTTGCTTGGATTAAATACATACACCCTGCTACACTTGCCCAACCTCTTTTTAAAGGGTGCACTTTCACACACCTGACATAAGTCATAAGAACACATCAGATCGCGGGTAGACACGCTACCCCTAGGCCAGGACCCCTGGAAAAAGACATAAATAATATTTGATATGTGATCTTGTGATTATAATTGTAACTCTGTTTCAAATTTTAGTTTAAAGACCTGAGAAAAAATAAACAAAAAAATTAGAAAATAAAAATCTGAGCATTTAGTCAAGATCAAGACATTGTTTAAGTCTTCATTAGTGTATTTATTATGCAGTTTGAAGAGCAAAAATAGTACATTTATTATGGAATATTCGTTCGGAAAGACCACATACCTGTAGGCAAATTTTTCTGTAATCTCCACAATTTGTACTTTCCCGTATGCAATGTATGGAGAGATTGTAATTATCGTCAAAAAATTCGAACTCTAGATTTTGACGTATTTCCAGATTTTAACATCGCTGAATTGGAAAAGCGCAGTTTTAAAAAATGCCAACCTGTCTTTGACAAAGATAACTCAGAATCACTTTGAGTTAGATGATTGAAATTTGGTGCACAGTCTGTACACCATATTTGTAGATTTTTAAAAATCAAATCTCTTGTAAATCTGTCCAGAGAAAATCCGTGTGTCCGGCTGTTTGAAGAAAAGAAGTTAACATAATAATTACAAAAGAGAGCTAGACGTATCCTTTCCTTTCTAAGTCTTTCCTTTCAGAAAAATTCAAATGCGATAACTTAAAAACGCGGTGACTTAAATACACTGATGGAAAAAAAATCCCAACACTGGGAAGGAGCTGTGCTAAAAAAACGAAATTTGGTAGGCGTGTTTATACATCTGAAAGATGACGTCGATTCAAATTTCGAGCTACGCGCGGAGTGTAGCGCTAGTAGCGACACTATGAACATGCAAATGAGGTTTGCTTTAAATAAGCGCTGTAAGGTTCGTGATCGTTTCTTACAGTTGAGATTTGACGTAGTGGGTTAATGTTAGTCAAGGATGCCTCTGAAAAGACAAAGAAGCCATTATCAACAGCTCACTGAATTTCAACGAGGTCGTGTTGTAGGGCTACTAGAAGGTGGGTTTTCTTTCCGCGATATTGCTGAAAGACTTGGCAGGGATGTATCCACTGTGCATGAGTATTGGCGGCAGTGGTCAAGGGAAGGTACTGCCTCAAGAAGACCAGGTTCCGGGCGGCCACGTGGTACTACTGAGAGGGAAGACCGTCGTATTCGGCGTATGGCTGTGGCTAATCGTACTGCGTCTACAGCTGAAATTCGAGCTGCAGTTGGCACCCCAGTGACACAACGAACTGTTACAAATCGGTTACTTCAAGGACAGCTCCGAGCCAGACGCCTTGTACAGTGCATTCCACTGACTCCAAACCCCTGCCGTTTGCGACGTGAGTGGTGTCAAGCTAGAGCTCATTGGAGGACGGAATGGAGATCAGTTGTGTTTTCTGATGAAAGCCGGTTCTGCCTTGATCGCAGTGATAGCCGTTTGTGGGTTAGAGGGAGGCCAGGTGAACGCCTGCTAGTGACCTGTCTGCGGCCTAGACACACAGGGCCTACTCCTGGAGTTATGGTTTGGGGAGCAATTTCTAAGACAGCAGGATCACTCTCGTGGTTATCCCACGCACCCTGTGTGCAAATTTGTACGTCAGTCTAGTGATACAACCAGTTGTGCCGCCATTCATGAACAACATTCTAGGGGTGTTTTCCAACAGGATAACGCTCGCCTTCATACCGCTGTTGTAACCCAACATGCTCTACAGAGTGTCGACATGTTGCCTTGGCCTGCTAGATCACCAGATCTTTCTCCAATCGAGCACATATGGGACATCATTGGACGACAACTCCAGCGTCATCCACAACCAGCATTAACCGTCCCTTCATTGACCGCCCAAGTGCAACAGGCATGGAACTCCATCCCACAAACTGATATCCGACACCTGTAAGACACAATGCATGCACGTTTGCATGCTTGCATTCAAAATTCTGGCGGTTACACCGGTTACTAATGTTCCAAGATTTCACATTTGAAATGGCTCTTCTCGCCAATGGCTCTACCTGTGATCTTGAAACTTTAATCAATTAAATATGTTTTCTAGACAAATGTATTTCTAAAATTTCATTACTGTACAGTAATTTTTTCTTGGTGTTGGGATTTTTTTTCCATCAGTGTATATCAAATTTGTTCAGAGTAAGCCCATCTGTCCAGCTGTCCAAAAATAAGTTAACACGGTAAATACCAAACGAAGAGATTTATAAAGATTATTAGATTCGGTACGCAGATTTAACATATATAAGACACCTATCAAATCTTGAACTGAATCCAACTATGGGATGACCATTTGTCTGTCCTTTTAGAATCAATCAAATGCGATAACTCAGACAGGAATGCAGACACTTAAATATATCAAATTTGCTACTTTGTGTGACTATAAATTTCAAATCACGTTTAAAGCACAGATCCAAATCCCTGGTATATTATCCATATGCCACGGATAAATCACCATAGAACTCGCCAAGGATCACACGATACAGCTAGCAAAAATGCTAAATTCTAGTCAAAGATTAACATTTCGGAATTACTGTACGCCAATGGCATGCAAAGCATACTCTGGTATAGCACTTTTATAAGTGAGCATGCGAGAAAGTGCTCAACACTTTTTCAACGAATAAATGCCACAAAATTATTCTTCGTCACCTGACGTGCATGTGATTCTTTGTAGCACAGAAGCGGAGTGTCCTCTGCTGAGACGTTGATCAAAAAGAAAAAGATACTCACAGTGCACACAGAAGGTAAGGATATGAATTTTTTTAAATGTGTATTAACTTCAATTTATTTTACCACAGGAGGGCACGGCTTGTATACAGAGGCAAAGGCAGAACGCATCCATTCTCATCAATACAGAAAAATGAAAGTGTGCATTTCCCCCCCCCCCCCCCTTAGTGCTTTTAGTTGGTTGGTTGGTTGATTATTTTGGGTTTTTTGGCACAAGGGCCATTCTTGGCCATACTTCTCCATTCTTATGGTAAAAGGTAAAAAAATAGTTAATGTTTGAAGCTTCGTATGACACTATATTTTCCTGTAAAAAAATAACGTAAAAGAGCTAAAAACAGACGAAGACAAAAAAAGTTACATCTATGAATTATAAAATAAACAAGATGGAAATGGTGAAGTTAAATAAATAGTAAAAGGTGTAAAATGTAAAGATGTTTGGATGATAATTCTTTCCCAACAGTTCTGGGAGAGTTACACTTGATGAGTGAAAAAAAAAGGTGCCGATGGGAGTCAAAAGCTGGACATTCGATCAAAATAGGACTCACTGTCAATTCGGTGTGGCATGAAGAACACATAGGTGCCCTTTCTCCGTAAAGTAGGTACTTGTGGGTAATCCGAGTATGTCCCATACGTAGGTAAGTGCTTATGCTTTTAGTAAGAGATTATTATATGAATTACTTCGACACATGCCGATTTAGAAAAGGGAATCTAAAGTATCTTTGGAAGGTATGCCGTAGAAGTTAGGGATTTTTATCCCTGAGCTGGGAGCGTGAGAACTGCAATTCTCATGAATTATTTAGAGCGCTTGTTAGAAATAGTTAAATAAAACATTGGATTTGAATCAGGAAATGAGAGGAAATTTTAGAATATACTAACATGGACTAATTAAGGGTTTGAAAAATAAAAAATCAATTAAGATATAAATAAAACTAAGAGAAATCATTACATATATATGTAAATTTATTTTTAAAGCTAAATTAAATGTTAGTTAATTTCCTAATTTTTACTTGAAGTTAGCCATTACAAACTTCACTCTAAAAGCTCTCTTATATTCTGATCCAATTACATTTATTAATTTAATTAATACTACACGCACTTTTTAAGACTACTGACTTCAACATTTTCACAAGCTCCAAATAAAGGGTTAAAAATTCCTAATGTTTCCAACATTCTTGTCAAGATGTCTAAGATTTCATTTTCTAAGTAAATTCGTGTCTAGAAAATCTCTATCCAAATCTCTTAGTGAAATCAAAGAAGGGAAAAATGTCGGTTATTTTTGCTCTTGTGTCGCGATGTAGACTGAAGCATACTTTATGACAGTTTATTTCTTATATAAAGTATGCCTCATGAGTTGAAATGCTGCGAAATAAAAATTTCAAAAATTCCTTCTCGATTACGCACCTGTTAAGATATGCTTACTTTTAAAAAAATAAATATTTTTACACTATTTATTTCAAAATTAATGTTTAATATAAGAGTACTTTGAAAATATGTTTTAGCAGTTTACACGGTCTAATAGAAAAAGCTTTTAAATTTTAGCTTCAACTTATTTCACTACGGGAAGTAGTTTATGTACTAGAAACGGCGATAAAACTGATGTCCGTTTACATCGCAATACAAGTGCAGAAAAAAAAAAACTCTTTAGTGATTTTATATGAGATTTTAATAGGGATTTATTTGACAATTGTATACTAAGAAAAGGGAATCTTAGGTATATTTAAAAGAATGTTATAAACATAAAGGATTTTTATCCCTTCACTGGGATGTTAAGACTAACAGTTTTGTTGACAGCGTGTACGGTAAATTGAATAAATAAGATGGAATTGGAGCAGTAAATAAGAAAAATTTTTAGAATGAAGTTTATATGGGCTAATTTTAAATAAAAATTACGAAAATAATTAAGATTTAGTTTAGATTTAAAAATATCTTTACACATTGATCTTTACGATCTTTCATTTATGAAAAATATCTTAACGATTCTTTCAAATTTCTCTGATCTTCCGAATTATTCTCCATGTATTTAGAATTGATTGAGAGATTCAAAAGTAATTAATAAAAGTAGAAAAGTAACTCAAAGGGAGTAAATAATTACATTTTGCCTGCAGATTCCCCCAGCCAACGTCGAACACTGAACTTGTATGAGGCCTTCGGAACCACGGCGAAGAAAACGGCTCCCGGATCCGGATTGCAGCCTCTGTTGGTGGTCGAGGTGAATGAAAATGGCATGCTAAAGTGAGTCCGATCTATTGGTTTCATTTTTACTCTGTTGTAAGAGTCGCCAAAAAATTTGGGTGTGACTTTTCAACAACTCTCTATGCTTCAGACTTCCATGAATACATGTTCGGAATTATGTGTGTCTGAGAACACGATAGCACAAAAATGGTTTCAGCTGAACGGATGGAATTTGGCATGTGGTTTATCAAGAAATTTGGGCATTTTTTGGATTATCCCATCTAACATTTTCGGACTTTGGGGTTATGCCGTCGACCGTTTCGCAAGATCTGATAGTAAGAGTGTGTTTGTAGTCGCCAAACAATTTGGCTATGACTTTTCAACAACTCTCCAGGCTTCAGACTTCTATGAATACCCAAAACACATTTTCAGAATTATGTCTATCTGAGAACACGATAACACAAAAACGGTTTTATCTGGACGAATGGAATTTGGTATGTGGTTTATCGAGAAATTTAGGTATGTTTTGGATTACGCCATTTACCATTTTCGTACTTTAGAGTTATGCCGTCAACCATTTCGCAAAATCTGATAGTATTGCCAAAAGATATCTTCAAAGCAATAACTTTTATTATGGTGGGGTCAAAGGATTGGCGCATTTTCACGAGCTTTCACAGGTCGACCGGATAATCCCAAATTTGCTGATTTCTGATAATCAAAATGTGTTGATTTCTGTGAAATTTTTAACGAAATTCGTGAGAAGTCTTTATATGACATTCGATTACATTAAATGAGATATTCGATTAAAAATGATCGTGATCTTCACAAAAATAAATAGGTTAGCAGGTAAAATTTGATATAGTGATTTAGCAGCTAGCATGTTTTTCTGTATGAATCAAATCCTTCTAAGGGTTGGCTGTTTATCATTCTCGTACTTTCGCTTCCGTGTAAACACAATGTCTCCCTAATACTTTCTCTCATACTCTTTAACATACTTGATATGCCTGAGCACGCTTTACATGACACTGGCATATAATAATTATGGAATGTAAATATTTGGCGTAAATTTAGCATACCTTTTTTCCCCCTATGATTGTTATTCGCCCTCAGGCGCAACCACGTGCCGCACAAATATTCGATGGAAGGCAAGTGGCTGCTCTACGGGAAGCACATCTACGTTCTGAAAGGACACGCGTTCATCGAACACAAGTCCAGCCCCACCTTCGTCTCCTGCCTTCTGTGCGTCACAACGGGATTCCGGATGGCTCAGAACTTCTTTCAGTGCGTGGGTGAGTGGGAGTAATTTTACTTTCTTTCTCTATACGTTATCTAGAGAAATTTTTATAAACCATTAAAAAAATTCGAACTCGAGATTTTGACAAAACTCCGAGTTTTAGAACTCCCTCAGTTCGAACAACTTGTTTTTGAAAAATGTCCTTCTGTCTGTCCGTGACAAAGACGCCTGTCATTGAAAGACAGGACAAATGTGTCCGTCTGTCAGTCTGTAAGCAAAAATGCTAGAACATAGACGGTTGAAATTTGGTATGCAGTCTTTGCTTTAATAGCAGAATTCTATTAAATTTTGAATATATATATGTTCAGAGGAAGTCCGGCTGATAACATGATAATAGCAAGACGAACAGGAGCGGATAGATAATATTCGGTACACACAACCAGTATCTACTTGACAAATTTTGAGCCAAAACCAAGAAAGGCTTGATTGCCTATCGGTCTATAAATGCAATAATTCAGAAACTAATACACAACTAATTCCATCGTAAGAAAAACGGTTTCAGGTACAACTCTACTGAATGCTAAATATATGTCGGATCGATAAATCCAAGAATGGTAACAAAATTGACGATCATTTGACTATTTTACAACGAATTTGGTAATTTGGGAGACAAAATAGACAATGAATTTTCAGAAATAATTGGCGAAGTGCTCCGGAAGCTACGAAAGGGTGGCTGTCCAAGTCAAAGTCAGTTGCATAATTAGTCAGAGTTGGGTCAACGGAAGATTGGATGAGTCTAGCGTATCTCCAGTGTTGAGTGGAGCTCAAACAGTTAGTGGATTCAGAATTCGTATCGTAAGCTCAATCTTTGAATTTAACATTGAATCAGCATTAAGTGTGCTGAGTAGCCTATCATAAATTCTGCAGCTGAGTACAGCTAAATTGAGGAGACAGTAGAAAATAGCAGGCATTTTGAGAGACAGTAAATAGTTACGCGGATTCTCTCTTCTTGCTGAGTTTGTCTGACAGCTTTCTATTCTGTGGTGGTTCTTTATTACTTGTGGGTTGCTGTTTTTTTAAGTGTGTTGCTTGTAAATGTGTCAACTGCGTTTTGTCGTCTGTGTATTCGTGTTAATAAACTTCGCTTTTTATTGTTCAGAACTACTGAATATGTTACCATACGCTCACTACAACACACCTGACGATTTTAGCGGCGTTTCTATATTCCCCAGGGAAGTCGGATACTCCTTTACAATCAATTTAAACAGGAGAACATGCGATTTGTCTTCTTGCATAGAAACCTTAATTTTGAAACAACCTGCGAATGGAATAGAAGTGTTCCTCTTTCTTCAAACTGAAGAATCTAAAAAGCGATCTTCAGAAGGGCTTGCAAATCGTGGTTTGATGCGAGCTGCGTCTTTCTAAAATAGAGTATTTGGACTGGGACTTACTTCAAAATCTTTGGACCACATATCAAGCCATTAATCAATTTTGATCTAATTTGAAAGTTTAGGATTTTTAGATATGTCATCAATAATTTTATCCGTATTTGCTTACTCTTTAACGCTTTTTTTATTTTAATTTTCCACTGAAATTAGAATGAAAAAAAAAATCACTATTTTTATTTAAAAATTTTCATTATGCATTCATGTAAAAACTCGCTTTAGAATCTTCAGTTCCACATATTGTATCAATTTTGCCATTTTTCAGCACTCAGCTATTAAAAAGCTTAAAGGAATATATTAATACTAACAATATGGTCTCCGAACAGCTATTACTGAAGGTTCCTAGTTCTTTTGTAAATGGTTTATTGCTTGATCCATTACAATCGCTATATGTCTTTGATATACTGCATATTTTCTTTTCTTTAATATACTATTTTAATATATGTAAAAATTATTTCAGACTGCGAGTATGTTTGCAATAATTTACAAGAAGCCTCAGTCACAGAAGACTGCTCAGTAGCTAAAATTTTAACCCAGGAAATGTAAGTATATGGAATGGCATTTCATTTTTTTTCAAAGGAAATCAGGTAGTTTGCATCGTTTTGTTGTTAAATGGAGTCAATTCGTGCTTACATGAAATATCAAATGCAAGGCTGCAAATTAATATAGATTCAACGATTCCAGGCACGTTAGACACATTCTGTTCAATGACCTGACGTGTGCAATTACGTTTGCCACGTGACTTCAACGCCACATGAAATGATTCTATTGCTTTCTCTAAGGTGATTGTATAATTTGGTTGCCTTGTGAATCATTTTACAGTTTCGTAGAAGAAATCTGACTCTTTAATGTTCACAGAATTATGTATTCGAAAAACTGTAACAGACGCGATTTCCGCATTATTAAATTAATGCTAATAACTAAAAAAATATAAATGATTAAGATGTAAATCAAATAACGATTATTTGGTTCATAAATTCCAACATGAGTTTAAATATTAACTCATTAAATAAATACAAACAATGTATGAAGCTCGACTTTATTTCTAATCTCTCTATTGTATGCAAATTGGAAATAATCTCTGAATCGTAATCATTTCGATATGATAATAATTTTTTTTATCATAATTGTCTTTCATACCATTTAGTTCAAAATTATAACATTAATTTATAATTTTTTAAATAATCATTTTCATAAAGTACTGAAAACAAATATTCCAATTTTTCCCCTCTATTCTAAAGCATATACAACGGTCATAGTTATTTAATTGAACTCTCTCTTTAATTTACCTAAAATTTAGTACCGTTAAAAAGATTTTTACGCAATAGATTCAATCTGCGTTGTCATTTTTATCAATTATATCCTTACGTGTTAGATAGAAAATATCAAATTCCAACTTTTTCGAAAGATCAAAATTCCAATAACGAAACGCCGAAAAAAGGATAAATTTTGGAAACATTTAGAAAATATATTGTTGTATAATCTCAAAGACTTCCACTAAAAATATTTCGTAGTAGCATATTATTTACTAAAAATGAGAAGTATAACATTTCTGATTTATCAGGAAAAGAAATTGCGAAACTTGATAATACAATGATTTTCTTCTTTTTATAGGAACTTTCCTTATGATATAGTTGAATCGAAAGTGGAGAAAGTTCATTATCTAAGATTCTCCTGAATTTCAGCTTTATAGGCAAAATGTAATTCTACAGTTTGAAATGACACACTGATTCAGAACAACATAACTTTGTGCAGGGCAAACAGCTGTGTAGTATTTACCATAGCTACCATGGCAGCTCATTCAAGGCCAAATGATTTACAGCTGCATCTGAGCTTCATATCTTGCACAGCGCAGATTGCTTCAACAGTGGTTATTTGAGTCAAGAAAGCGCCAACATTGTTTATTTTATTTTGCTTAACAAGAATGCCAGCATTTCATAACTGATACGTTAATGAGACAAATGGCAACAGGACTTTTGCTGTTTTCTATCAATCAGTTAAACACCAAAGTTTGAGAGAAAAAAAAATCTTTCTGACAACAGCAACAAAAAAGAGACCTTGTTGATACAATTTTGCTTCCCCAATTCAACGTTATCGAGCTCACAAGCAAAAGATTCCATTAATGATTTTGTTTGTGTGTGTCTGGACAGTTTTTATAATGTATTTTTCTATTTTAATCATAACAAATAAATATAATCTTTTCTATGATTTGAAAATAAATATTATTTCATTTCAAATATCAAGGTCATTAATATTATAAGAAGCCTTAATGAATCGGTATCTTCGAATATCTTGCATGTTAATACATGCAAGATATTTGAATTCCACCATCGCAACACAAGATATAACATTAAATAAAATTTTTATTATATTTAATACAACCTTAATTGCGTATGATTATCCTTAAGCAATATACAGGGTGATCAGCAAATAAGCCCTGATTTCAAAATTAAATATCTCTACAAAAAAGATCGATAGAATAATGCGGTAAACTGTACGTTTATTAGTACAACTGAAAAAATAGTGTACAAAAGTTAGAAAATTTTGTTACAAAAATCGTTAACAGTTGGCGCACTACGTTGAAAACTCTTTCTCTGATAGGAGTCTTAAAAAAAACAGTGAAGTGATGCGGTCTTTGCAATCAAAATACAATTTTTTCAAAATGTTCACCGTTCGAAACAATTAGGTGACGTAATCGAACATTGAAATTTGACATCACATCTTGCAATGTCTCAACGGAAATGGAATCACATGCAACACCAATCAACGATTCAAGCTCATTTAGAGTGGCGGGATTGTTTCTATGGACAGTGTCTTTTAATGCTCTCCACAGAAAGAAGTCACAAGGAGTCAGATCGAGAGTCATTTTTCATTTTTGACGTCACACTGAAAACGTCTATGGGCATTGTGATTAGAGAGCCGTCTGTTACCCATTTTCGTAACTAAATTTTCTAAACTCATGTACAGAATTTTTAGTTTTGCTAATAAAAGCATACAGTTTACCGCATAATTCTATTGATCTTTGTTGTAGAGACATTTAATTTTGAAACCAAGGCTTATTTGCTGATCACCCTCAACCTAGTTTTCTTTTTTTAACTATTATCAGAATAAAGTTAAGATCTAATACTGTTATTGCCAATAAGATACAAATCGGAAATATAATACATCTTGGCAACAAGCTAAGCCGGGTCGAAGTTTAAAAAAAAAAAAAACTACAGAGAGCATGCTTATTTGTGTATGCAAAGCTAAAATACGGCTACTATATTTTATTCTACAATTCTGAATTAAAAGTTGCTATTTTAAAAGTATTTATGCATTTTGTCTGTGTTTATCATTGTCTACTATTTTTTTTTTACTGATCAAAAGTCAAGGTCGCTGAGTAGAGCACGTTGCGTCTTACTCTAAACCATGCTTAAAAACATTTTCAAAAAATAAAATTTAAAAAAAGTTACTCAACTATTTCTTTTAAAAAATCAGAAATGTAAAGATTAATTTTAAAATCTGAACTAAAATTCGAAGTATACTGAGTTCACAATACAATAAATGAGTGCCAAATGTCATGAAAATAAGAACAACCGATTTGTCTGGACATTGCAAATACACGAACATATTCCTTTTATAAATAAGATGCATATTCTTATTTTGATTACTTTACACATAACTTTCAACGATACAACATAGGCCGGGGTTTCATCATTTTTTTTATTTACAAGAATACGAAGAAACTTTTTTAAAGAAAAATCTATGACACTTTGAATGATTATCGATGCATTACTTAAACTTGCCACCGATTCATTAAAGGCTTCAATCGAATATTTTTCATTCTTTTTAACATGAAATATAGAACAAAAATGATCAATTTTGTTCCTGCTGCTATTAGAGTAGACTATCAAACAGGCAACAACCGATCTTAGAGCACCAAGATTTTTTCACCAATTTTCATTAAAATTCTGTTTTATTGTTGGCGAAATACTTTTCCATGTGTTTTCAGAAAAATTAAGTTGTGAATTTATTGAAAAAATGCATATATACGTATTTTTTTTTTAAACCATAACTTCTTTCCATCTCAAAATTTTTCTTCGATTTCAGTTCATTTCATTCATCAGTATATTCCATAGCTTAACTTTAAATTTAAAATGTTTCCAACATGAGATATGAAATTCTCATGATGGGACCCAAAATATTTTACTTTATCACAATATTTATTAATTAAAATTGCTAAAACAAAGAGTTCAATAAAAACAAAATTGGGTTTGAGAATAAAGAGGTACAAAATCTATATTGTCTATGTCCCTAGAAATTTTAGTTGGCCTTAATAGATTTAAAGGGCTGGACTGGAATTAAAAGGCAGGAAATGATATTGCCTTTAGAACAGTATACATACAATACCCCCCCCCCCAAATCAGTGCCAGTGATCAGTAGCACTTCTTACCAAAATGCTTATGTATAAATTAGTATCAGTGAATTATTGAATAAATACTTCTAAAGAATTTGCATTAATTTAATGCTTAAGATACCCGACTACGTTAAAAACATTGGTTATCGACCACATTGTCTAACTCTAACTACTATTATTTCTTGTAGTTCAGACTTTCCTCTGTCCCAAACAGTTTACCTTTTTTAGGAAAAGGAAGGCCTGACCTGTCATTCAGGGGAATTTTAAGCAAAACATGTTTTTCAGCTAAATTATTTGCCTTTAATTTCAATTTTCATACAAATTCTCCACCGTTCACATGATATCTCGAAAACTAAAAGAGGTACAGTCGATTCCGGTTAATCGGACCACATCGGGACGCGATTATTTTGGTCCTAATAACCGGCTGGTCCGACTACACGTACATGTCCGATGCTACAAGACGGGACGTGCTATACGTAACATATTAAAATGTCATTATGACCTTTACTGTGCGGCACACTATACAAACAATAACTACTGTTGTTTATGAACTTTACACCCATACAAACAATAACTACTGTTGTTTATGAACTTTATTCATTGAAAAATAAATCTGCAAATTCTTCGAAACGATCTACACGATACTCAGCCTGCGAAGCATAATAAAAAAAAGTTCTTATCAAATTCCAGTCAACGTTCGAAGAACTTATCCAGTGTGATCTGACGCGTTCTGTTGACGGACTGCACTTGAACAAAATCACTACAAACATCTAACGCAGCAATGGGACTGCCTTCGTTTCCCTCCTGCATGAAATAGCGACGCAAAGTTTCATTGCATTTCCTGCCATCTTGTGTTGTCACGTACCAACTCATTAGGGGCGTCATCATCACTTTCCTTTTCTTCTGATGCTGCAGTGTGTTTTGCTGTAATTCGAGCAACAATTTCAGCGTCGTAATCTTCATTTTCATCGTAGCATTGAAGCTTGTTGTCGATGGATAGAAATTCTTCGTAATTTTCGACCTGTTGAAGTTCCACATTTCCCTCACCATTTTCACTTTCAATCAGCATGTCCACATCCACCTCCAAGACCAAATGCTTTAAGCCACAGTGAGAAATACAGTTCTGAATTGACTAACTGCTTATAATTCGCCAGCTATCGGCCAAAAATGTAACTGCTTGTAAGATGTTGACCTTTGCACTGACTTCTCTGGCTGTTGATGATGATGAGGTCAGCAAACTTTTCTCAATTGCTTCAAGGACGTAATTAACCAACCTTTCACGATAAAAGGTCTTCAAATTTTTTATGATGCCCATGTACATTGGCTGTACCAAAGCTGTGGTCCTGGGAAGTAGAAATTCCAGGTGGATGTTTTTTCCAGGCATTTTGGCAGGGGAGACAAGACACGCACAGTTTACTAACTAAAGTGTTCCAAAGAAATTGGTTTAAGTGGGATTTCATTTCCCCGAAAAGCGGAGAAGCAGTGGTTCCTCACTGGCGGCTATCGAGCTGCCCGTTCTAAAGGTGGGTTCAGACGAGGCTTATTATTGTCCGCAATAGAAGATCACGCCTACTTTTGGAAAATCACGTGACCACAACGGGACAATGGCAAATGATTGTCCCGTCGGGACAAACATTGTCCACGTTGTCTCAAGTGTTCACACGGGGACAATGCCGGGACAACAGCAGAGAGACAATGTTTGCGGACAATAAAAAGCCTCGTGTGAACCCACCTTAAGAAACAAAGTGCTTGCTCACCTCCCACTGGTTCTTGTCCCTTTCGGACTTCCTGCTGTTCACAGGCGACTTGTGGCTTCTTTTTCATCTTCCCTGCCACGTTCTTTGGTCCGTTTAAACGGAATTTTAGTTCAAATAAGCGAATAATATTAGGCTTATGTACATAGGATTTGTTTCGGTTCTTTAAGATTCGGTCCGAATAAGCGGCCGGTCCGATTATCCGGTGGTCCAATTAACCGGATTCGACTGTATTTACATACAAATTTCAGAATGTGTTTTAAATAATGTGAGCAATGAAATGAACCAAAAGTTTAGTTGTTGGTGAAATACTTTTCCATTTATAGGTGTTTTTAGAAAAATAGTTGTAAATTTATGGAAAAAATTCATATATATGTACATTTTTACCCATAACTTCTTTGTCTTTTAAACTTTTTATTAGATTTCGGCTCATTTCATTCATTATTAGATTTCATGACTAGTGTGCAAAGCAAAATAGGATTGCTGCATTACCATTTTGTGTAGAGTTTGGCCAAACCGTTTTGGCTAAATTTCATTAAAATTTACAAAAAATTTTTCTATTTCTCAAAATATATTTTCAAATAATCTTGTTGTATTTATTGTATTTTGCATTATGATTTACAATACATTTAAAAACCATAGTTTTAAATAAATCCAATTTTTCAAAATTTTTCCTTCGAACGTAGTCGGATACCTTAAGTTAATTTATTTTAAAACATATTTAGTTTAATTTTTGAACAATTAGTAATAATAAATAATTTATTTTAGAATAAATATGTTCAAATTTTATTTAAGACATTTATTATTAACTATTTATTTAAAAGTGAGGTTTCTCACCCTCTCACACACAAAAATCAACAACACGATTTAGCTTTAGTTTAGTAATATAAACGCCCCGTTTTAAAGTAACACGAGGGCTATTTTGGGACGGACCTCGTAATTCTGAACCACGGTCGGATGACGAGGACGACACCTGAACTGGCACCCCCCTCTCCACACCAGCGGGAGGACATTTGGCCTGACAGATTTGGCGTGCAACAGACCCCCTCACACGGCGGTTCTTCGGTAGAATCGGGTCTCGAACCTGAAGCCCTCCGGTTCCGAAACCGAGACTTTACCACCGGGCCACCGCGGCCCCCTACGATTTAGCTTTAACAAACAAATTAACACTGTTTAATAGACATTTATAAATTGGCTCCATTATTTTGCTTTTCTTTAAATCGTTATCGCTCAGTTTAAAACTATAACCAAATCTTATAATCATTTTTATTATGAGTAGCAACTACAGTGTTTTTGTATTGATGCTAGAATAGGAAAAATTACGCTAAGAGCATTTTTACAATTCGTGGACTAAGATTCAGTTAAAAGATATTTCTAGTTGCTCACCTAATTTCCACAATTAAACTATTTGCTGCCAAAAGGATGTAGCTCATATTTAGGGAAATTTAAAATGACATGTGGTTAAAAAAAGCAATCATTTAGTGTCAGAAAGATGTAGCTCCAATCGTTAGTTCTGGCGTTACTTAAGACATATGTTCGACATTACAGAGGTGAAGTCTGATGATTAATGGGAATATATTGTAATGATTTAGCTTCTTCCCGGCCTGACCATTGTGGTTTCTTTTTCACACGCTCCATAATTGCCATTTCCAGATTGGTCTCCTCAATGACGACGGTTTATCGCAATGTAATTGCTTACAGATGGACAACCCTCCCATCTGGCCCTTTAGAGTGAGTCCAGATAAAGAACTACCAGTGCACTAATCGTATCAGCATTGTTTTCCATTGTGGACCACGAACATTCCTGCGGTCAACTGTAGACCAGTGAAGTTTTTGCTGAACGACGATTGGAGAATCGGCAGCCCAAATGCTCCAATGTGGATGAGAGGTGGAGTTGAAAGGAGAGAGAAAAGGCGAGATTTTATGAGAGAGAGGAGAGACGAAGAGTTTTTTTTTTTGGTGGAGGAGAGATCTGTGAAAGCAGAACTTGCAAGAGAAAATTCCACCCGAGGAATTCGGTGGATTCCTGGAGCTAACCCCGGTACCAGCGTGAGACTTTGACGGCCGGTTAGCTGTTCTGGTGAGTTTCTCCGAAATATTTCCGAAGGACTATCCTTGTGGTGTTGAGCATAGAAGTGTCACTTAGATGATAAAGAGTATTTTTTTTTCTGTAAATAAAGTAATTTGATAGAAACACTACCCTTTAATTGATCGGACCAGATCGAGACGTTACAATATTTTGTTTTTTAAAACCACGTTGTATGTATATCTATACTTATAATAAAGCTCAATGTGTGTGTGTGTTGGCGCTCTACAGGCCAGACCGTTGTACCTACAGCTACCAAATTTGGTACATGTATACCTTGGAGGTCGGGAATATGCACCTCGGAGCCCTTTTTTTGAATTTTTAATTAGAATTTGAATTAATTAAAATTTAAGCGAAATGTTGACGTTTTTCCGCTATAACTTCTGAAACATGATTTTAACATCAATTTAAAGATTAAAAAATTATCTTTCTAATGGTATCAGTGTTTTAATGTATAACTCAAGCTTCTATTTTTAACGAATTTTTAAAGAAATATTTTAACCATGTTTTTAGCACGTGACTAGATAAAATAAAAGAATGCCGGAAGTTCAAATAAAAAAAATTATCATCGCAATGGATAAAATAAAAGAAGTATAAAATGTGATATTTTCTTTGAAAAATAAATGCAAAGCAAAGGTTTCTACAATCGTTTGCAATATCTATATCATTAACTCAATAAATCTTCTTTATTTACGGTAAACCTGATTGAATTTAGACGGGATATGCATTGAAATCCCGACTTAATGGCATATTTATGTAATCGTTTGCAATATCTGTATCATTAATTTAATACTTTTTTTCCCATTCCCGCTTTCTTTAAAAATACATATTTAATATTTTGGCAACATCATCGAATTTTTTTTTAATATTTTGGAAGCATAACCAATGGTTAAAACTGACTGATTTATAAAATTAAAGAATATTATTAGGCAAAGGTGTACTTTTAGAACTTTCCGTCTATCATCTTAAAGAAAATATTAATTTCAGATCAATCAATGCCCAGAATTACTTCAAGGCTGATGAATATGTGATTTAATTGAACATTTTAGAACCCATAACTCATGGCGAACCAGCTGGTCGCCAAAGGCGGCTAGTAAGTACATATAAATTAAGGCAAAAGTCATTAAGTTCTTCGGCGATTTTCTTCATGATTTCGAGGAAATAGTTCAATTTTTGTATCAAGATTATTTATCCAAACCCTGGTATAAGTGCTATAGTGTGTGCGAATAGGAAAGAGTGATGAGAAAAATCTGGACATGGGAGATTTCCTGCACATTTCCAAAGATTTCGAAGAACGCAGGAAAAAAAAAATGCATTTGTGGAGAAATGGGTGCGGTTTACCACTATTTAATGGAATGTAGGGAGATCTCAGAGTTAAGGAAGGACCTGAAGATTGTCAACAATGATTTAAGTACAGTACTGAAGGTATCAGGTCATCTCAAAACCCTGAAGGATACGATGTTGAAGATTGATAGTTTCATTCCAACTCCTTGGGAGTGTGCCGATGGGGAGAAAGACAGCTATTTTCTACCCCGAAAGGAATGTTAGTTTCACTGTTTGGTCCACGGTTCGGTGTAAGGTTGGACAATACTTATTCAGCAGTCGACCACAACAAATCCTGTCGATACTGCTATGTTCAGTGGTGGCGGGGTGGTCGGTCGGCTGTATGCAAGAAGAAATGACGAGAAAGTATTCTGAATTTATACAGTGAAAGAAATTGCAGATTTGCGTTTTGATTCTGAAAGAACTTTAACACTCTACTTTTCATTTACGCTTTTATTGATGAATGAACACTTTTATCTTTAAAGAAAATTTAGTTAATTCACTGAAAATTCAATGAATCATACCAAAGGGGAATGTTGAACAATTAAATTTACCTTCAGCTTAGCACTATGATGCAAGTCCATGTAGATTTTGCAGCCCGCTATATACCTCGAGACACGAGGCGAACGCCAGTGCGGAAATCGGCCACTGGTTGCAAGAATGAGGCAGCTCCATCAGTCCTACATATGCCACATCATCTGTATAATTTACTTTTAAGTGAATATACTGCCATAATACTGTCTATCCATGACAAGAACTCTGCTATACAATCGTCTATGTTTACGGCGTGCGCTACAGAAACAGGTTACTGTAGGAAGAGTTCATTTCGCGGTGGTAGAAATTCATTCAAGTTTTTTACGTTGGCACCTTTAGCGCCAAAATGGCGATATTATGGCATTTAATTTTTGAAAACAAATCTAAAAAAACCCACAAAGATGAAAATCATTTGCTTACACGGAATATATTTATATATATATATAAATATCTGATATTCCTATTATAAATGCACAAAGAATAAAGCAAATCAAATAGAAAAAAACTGAATAGTTATTTGTATGTCTAACGATAGCGCGAGAAAAAACTATGAAGTAAAATAATGCATGACAAACAAACAAACAAACAAAAAAAAAAAAAAAGAATTGTCTTCACTTCATTTGTTTAAATAATAATAATAAAAACAGACTTTCGTCCACATCCACTCATTCAAAATGGATCTTCCCTACCGAAGCTGGTTTCTATAGCGTCCGCCGTAAACATAGACGATCGTCCAGCAGAGTTCCTGTGATGGACACAACACTTAGGAGCAAAAAAAAAAAAAAAAAAAAAAAAAGAACATTGTTCAAAAGGCTTTGAATAATTGGAGCTACCTCCTTGTTATAGCAAATTCATTAATAACCATGAAAATAATGAAGCAGTTGGAAGATACATACATATAAAACCATATTTCATAACAAATAATTCAATTGCAACCACAAGGAATGAGACCTGCTTTTTAAACATAACATTTATTAGTTCTAGAAAGTTGTTAAGTATAATCTTATTGCGAAAAACGTTTCTTGCATAGTTAGTTCAATGTACATATATTCAATATCATACATAAATTACAGATCAACAAAACAGAGCGAAGGAAAACCACTCTTTATCAGAGCTCTCATCACAGATAGTGTGTGGATTTCCTGAGGATCACTTTGCTTCAGGGGAAGAAATTAAGCTCAGGCACCCTCCTGGGTCTGGGGCTACTCGAAAAGGCAGAAGAATCTCTCAGATCCAGCAACCATACAAAAATAATGGTTGCTCGCATATTTTTATGACTCCCTGTGATTGAAATAAACTAAAACTGTTGACAATCTTGTCATTTTATGTATAATGGAACGATGATATACAAATTGAAATCTGAAAAATTCTAAGTAAATCCAGGGACCATAAAGATAAATACTTGAAGATTTCTTTCTTTTTAAATATGCAATCAGTAGTCTGTGTTCAACGTATTAGATTTTATTACATGTTCGGAAAAAGTTAGTATTAGTGGAGATCCATTATAGGATGAACATATGATATCATGTTTCCTATCCTTCCTAATGACCAAGAAATAATTCAAAACAGGATGATGATGATACAAGTCAAGAAGAGTTATATCAAAAAACCTGAAAGAGGTTTGCAGATTTTCATTGTATTTATCAGGCAATGTTCATACATGCTGGCATACGACATTTGGAAGCTTTATAGTGTATATACACAGATGCAAAGGATGAATTTTTAAAAACTCTGACAACTCTTATAAGCAAGTGTGCACTCAAAGTTAACATAAAATATACAATTATATATTTGTGTTTTAATTTTAAATAATCAGCATAATTTTTGATATTCAAATGTCACTTACACATGGAGAAGGAACACAACTAAGAGATTTCTCAAGCCACAATTCCAATAAATAGCATTGTAAAACAAGAGTAAATAAATTTCGGGAATATATGCTATGGTAAATGTAATAAACTGAATATGTATAATTACTGAGATTATTCATAATCACCAATAAGTTCAGTGGTGATTATGATTAATCACCAGTAATCAATTATCACATTTACTACAGCTTAATATACTTTTTTTGTATTATAATTTTTACTAAATCTATCAGCTGCCAGATATGAGAGATTCTACTGTAATTAGGTTTAATTAGTGTTGTGATGCATAGAACTATTACATTCAGACCAGCAATGTTTACATCTACATGAGAACACTACTTTTTATATCCAATGTTCCAAGTATCCAAACCCTTATTTTCTGCATTTAGTTGTCAGCTTCGAAAGCAGCTAAACTGTACAGTTTATGAAACCTTATCAGAAGTTTATTAGGACAGCATTCTTGAAATCAAAACTGTAACACGAAAAACGAGAAGAAATTCTAGCCTGAGCATTTAGGAGGCACTATAAGCAGAATGTTGTAGCATGGCACTTGGAGGGTTAATGTTCAAAACAAATAAGCACTTTGTGAATTGTCCAAACAGTATTCAAGTATTCGTTGGTTGCATTCCATAAAAAAAAATATTATTACCATAATACATAAATAGAACTTAAGAGGAATTATTTGAAAGAAAATTTTTCAGTTAAATACAAGATTAGTATAAATTATACATAATAAACAAATATAATGCTTCTTTTTAAAAAAAATAAGTCAGAATTTTCAATGGAGTAATTAAATACAATTCAAAACTTGAATCAAGATCACCATATTGATTATTAGAAAACTACATGTAGTTCCAAATATTTTGTTACATAGAATCATCCTATAAAAACATAGAATTTCTTCAAATTGAACATTGGAAATCATTTCAAACAAATATAATCTTTAAGTAAAACCCATACTTGCAAATACTACACATTTTATACAAAGCTAATTTTAACATTACAGAAATTTGATTTTGTTTTTCTTGAAGAAAACCAAAAGTAAATATTATTAAAAAATGTTATTAATCAAGACTTTATGGAATTAAATGTACAAAGTCTAAAAAATTCATTAAGGAAAATTGAAATTTTAGAATATCTTTCCTACAAACAATTTAACAAAATTAGTATGGACTACAAATTTTTTTAAAAATATAAGTTTGCAATTTTTTTTCTTCAAAAATCACTATTTGGACAAAAAATCCATTTTGTACAGATAAAAATAGTAATTTTTCACAACAGCAACGAAAAACTACAATTTTATAAATATTGATTTCAGATGAGAATTATGAAATCTAGACATAAAGACTTCATAAAAAAAGAAAATTCTAAAAGACTATATTTGTTATTGCTGGTCTACACTATGATATATGCATTTCTTTATAAGAAATACACTCATTAGAAATTTGATATTTTATAGTTAACCATATTGTAAGTAAAACTCTTACTCAAGGAAGTAAACATTATTATTACAACAATATTTCTTGTCAAAAACACAAATTACTCTTTTAATCAAAATGATAATTATATTAAAAAATATAACACTTGTACATGAACCTAAAATAAATAGTTATATAATGCACTTGCATTTGGAGAGACAATAGTGGCCAGTTCAGCCATTTATAATATTGCTTACTGTCAATAGTCAAGAAAGTAATAGAAAATAAAAGGGGAAAAATAATTATTATAACTAGTAACATTTAACAAAGCTCCCCACCACAGCAGGCAGCCACACATAAATTATTCTCAAAAATTTTTGGTACAAATAAAATACATATGCATAAATTATATATTACATTTCTCAAAGCATTATACAAAAATAAATGAAACCGAAACATTCAATATTCAGTTATTGCTTCTCAAATGTCAAGATAATGGAAAAATATTCGTTTTTAAAAACTTCTCATTTACAGATATAACATTCAAAAATTTCAAAAAAGCAATGGAAAAGAGAGAAAGAGAGCTTACAAATAAAAGCTCTTTATGAAGTAAAATTTTAACAAAATGTGTTGGGAAAGTTAAACAAAGTAAACACAAATCAAAAACACCTCTACAGACTAGACATAACTCCTAATTTAAAAAAGTGCAATACTAATTTTTTTTGCACATTAAATGAAATCATTAGAACAGAGCATTTCAGATAAAATCATTAATCTGAAATGCACTTTGAAATTATAAGATACACCGAAACAAAACAAAAAAAATTACGAATACATAATGCATATATGTATGAATGAAACAAAAAAATATGAGTTCCCAATGCATTTGAAATATTCACTCTATTAATACATCCTATTTTTACATTTTGTACTCTTAACATTCATTATGGAGGAGGAAATCGTGATATAAAAGGCAATTTTTAATTTGAGGAAAAATTTCCACTTAAGGTGTAAGAAGTAAAAACTGATGTAGAAGTCAACCACAGTTCATATAATTTTCAAGAAGTTTTGTTTTTCCATCAGTTAGTATGGTAAACTGATTAAAAAGGAAAAGTTAGTTTAAAATTTGTATTATTATACTGTTATTAAATATTTTAATAATAAAAATAATTGATATACTGTACAACCTAATTTTACATTTACAATGTTTAACTTTTTTTTTAAATTTCCATCCCTCTATATCTTTCTCATAACTTTTTGGACAATGTCAAACACAGTTATCAATGACCAAATTATGGTATTCCTATCAACTGTCTCAATGGTGATATACTTGGCATCAACAAAATATTTTAGGTATAAATGCATTATTTATTAATTATTTTCACCAGAGGTTCTGGTAGATTTAAACATACTAGATAATCTCAAAAAAATTATATTACACTACAGCAGCAACTAAAATCAGTAAGCAAACTTTTCTTAGATAAGAGACATCAGGGCAGTTAGCATAAAAAAAATTAGACAATTTTTGTTTATTAAATAATAAATGATATTTTCAAAAATTCACAGTTAAATAAAATATAAAATGTCAAAGAACAAATTTTCTTCTTTCAGGAGTCATCTCAGTTTAAGTAGCAAGTTTTTAAAAATCATGCACATAGCTAAGCAGTCGGAAAGAAATGATCAGAAAACTATTTAAAAATGTGTTTACTTACACAAAATAATGCAAATCTCTTGAAACAAAATATGCAATCCAAGTTTGAACTTTTTCATGTTTCCAAATATTTTCACAAAAGAGTATATATTCATTTTCTATTATTTTCTAATTTAGCAACCAGAGAATCTCTTGACAATGAACGATGTCCTCTGCAAAGCAACAGTATTTCCCAAAATAACAATATAATAAATCACACTATAGGTTTAATTAAAATAATTAGTTTATTTGAATTAAAAACATTACATTGACATTAGTTTTTAATTTATCTAACTGATAAATTATTAATAAAAGGTATATATTATATTGCAATGCTTTTCTATGCAATAATTTATAAGCTTTTCTAGATATAATGAGAGCCGATCATTATTTTAGATATATAAGCTAACAAATTATCCATCAGTTTTTTAAGATCCAAGGTTTTTTTACACCCAGTTAAGTTGTTGGAATTAATGATTATCAATATCACTGAGACACACAGAAACGGATTATACGACAGTATCTCAAATTAGGTTGACTTCTACCATTATTAAAGGCAATAGTATGGGAGATTTTGAGAAAGGAGCACTTAAGAATTTGGAAGACACAGACCATATAGTTCAATTACATGGCAATCATTATTATGGCACTGTTATCAGTTTTGAGACCATCTACAAAAATAGTTGGCAACAGCAAACAAATAAAATTTCGAATTCGATTCTCACCAAAAAATTAAGAGAATCTATTTAAAATTATTCTTCAAACATCTATTTAAATAATTACATATTTAAAAAAAATACTAACACCTAATTTCTACTTTATTGCTTTCATTTAAGCATCAGGTGTTTTAACAAGTATTTCATTATTAAAACATCATATATTTAATAACTTTTAGATATCAATCCTGAATTATATAGCAAAACTATACAGAAAAGAAATATTTGATTAAAAAAAAAACCTAAAAATACAGAAAAGCACATTTTGAAGTTTGGTCAAATTGCTTTTTAAGATATTTTCTTTCTGCATTAATTTGTGAAATTTAATCAAAAATATCAATTGTGCACTAATATTAAAATAATTGGAAATTAACTTTGCAATAAAATAAAGCATCATTAGTGAAAGATAGTTCTTAAAAATAATCTAAACAATACTTAATAACTAGACAAAACTCAGTATAATACGCTAAGTATGCAAAAATGACTTTTGTTCAAAGCTTTTAAAAATCAAAACAATCTTTTAAGTGATATTATATATGTCTGTTCTTAAAGTTTGTTCAAAGCTTCAACTGTTATAGAATAACAGAAAACTCACCTCAACAATCGAAAAATTGCATTTAATTTCCACTAACATATTAAAAAACATTAAGATGCACTTATTGTCCAAAATGATTCACATGCATTTGACAAAAAAAATTATTTCATTATCTTAACATGAACAAGGCATTAATATATACTGGCAGAAGCAATGCTTTGGTATAATAAAAATGGAACATTTTGTATATATATTTATGATTGTTTGATTTTCCATAATGCTGATGGGTAATACAAAAATAATTATTAATAAAAAGAAGGGAATAGGAAGGGGGAACTTGAAACCTATAATTATTATTGCATGGTTTCAAGTTTCAGTTTTGCAGGCAAAAAACAATTTTACATAGAGAACTGAGGAAAAGGACTTTACAGTTGCTTCTAAATCTAGTTACTCAAAATCTCTAACCAATGCAAAATATATTACAAATTCAAGTCAAATGATTTAGCCTCAAAATTGAGGATATTAAAAGTAACAAAAATAAATCTATAATTCAGGATAAATGTAGTAGGAAGGGGGGGACATTACATTAAATATTATTATTCAAATTAAAAAGTATATTTATTTATTAGCATCAGTAATGGACAAAATGCCTACTAAAACTTTCTATTTAAAACAAAAAGTAACTAATTCCAAGTAATTGTCTATAGTACTTAAATGTGCTGCTTCAACATGAATTGCTGGTTTAATAAAAAAAAAAATTCAATTTAACAACCATCTCAAATTAACAATGGCAATTGATATCCCAAAAAGAAAAATAAATACTTTAAAAACAATTTATTGATATGATTGTACATTAAATTAATAATCAATCATATTATCAAAATTAGCAAGTAAAGATACATTTTTTAAATTTTAGTTTTCTTACAGGTCTACATATTTTTCTTAACTTTAAAATGGGGAGGAAAGAGCAGAATCTTCATTATTGAAGTTCGAGGGGAAAAAGTAAATACTTGAAAATACTTTTAATAAAGAACAAAATGTGAAAATTAAACTTAGCCAAACAATTAATGAAACAAAATTCATATAACACAGTTTGTCTGGTAGCTTTAACCATAAATGTTTCAATTATTTTTAATTGACAATTCTGAAAAATATGACAAAAAACATGACAATTATTCTATATGACAGGATTTGAAGTTAGGATCCATAATTGAAGAATGATTGATTTTGACCAAAATTCCATTTTTAAAGTTTTCTTTTTCAAATGATCTGTATCTAATATTTTAAAAAATAAAATAAATAATCTACACTACAAATCAGTGGGCAAACACTGGAAAAAAAAAGCACCACCAGCACTGCAATCAGAAATAATAACCAAACATTTGCATTTCCAGGAAAACTAATAAGCTGCTCATATAAACTTTGCAATGGTCAAAATTTTAAAATACAGCAGAGATCAACAAAACTTAGTCAAGAGGCATTGACATCACAACCATAAGGGAATGGACTCGACAGGGAGGAGGGAAAACAAATCAATAGGATGGCGCAAAACATCCAAATACACTGAATAAGAAAGTATTTACAAAATGAAACAGCCAATATGGAAAATATGTGCAAGACATTCTCTCTAACTAAAAATAGTATCTATTCCTGCACTGATTCTCTGGAATGGGTTAAGGGTTACGAATCCATACGACGGTATTTCTTGACACGTTTCCACTCCCCTGTACTGTAGTTCATCTGGAAATGTGTTTCAACAATCATGGTCTGAACTGTACCGTCCACTTGTTGTACTTTTTCTTCATTCTCACTGAGCATGATCGTCACAATCTGGCCCAAGTGCGGGCATGGGTTGTCTGAAAAAGAAGAATTGTTACCATGTAATTGAAAATGAAGGCCATTTCTTTGTAGTATAAAATCCTAGCATTTGATCTAATCTTTGATTTATTATCGCCCTCTCAGGGCACCAATTGGGGCAACCATTCCTCTGTATACATTCTGATTTTGTTCTTTATTCTTGAGTATGTCTTGTTGCACGGTTGGTGTTCTATAGTGAGTGTTCAATCATGAATAATATGGAAGTGTTAATTAAATATTATAGATTACAAATTAGTCTCGTCATTCAAAAAACGAACCAGCACTGTATAGATAAAGTAATGCATACAGTTCACTTAGTATTCAACAAGCTCAATTTAGTTACATTATCTAATTCAAAACAAACAGTACATATTTCAGAATGGACCTAATAATTTTGAACAGAGATCAAATAACAAGGAAAACACCTAAGTTGTCACTTTCTTCCCAAACTTCTGTACCACATTAGTGGGAGGACATTTAGTTCTAACTGATTTAATACGAGCAAAACTTTTCATATATATAGTTCTTTGGTGGAATGGGGCTTAAAACGTAGATCTTCCCACCATATCTGAACTTGAGATCTTTTCATTAGGCCATCATGGTTGCTCTGATTTCTAGATATTTGAAATCTCTTTTTTTTTTATAAATCCTTCTTGAATCTTAGGGAATATCTTCAAAAATATAAAAGTTACCTTCTCAACTCACTTTCATATTCTTAAGAGTAAATGATATTAATGACAGCTTTCTCACTAATAGAATGCTAAAAAGATAATGTATTAACTAATCTGATAAAACTTTTAATTTTAAATTTAAATGTGAAATTTATTTGATACAACTTTTTCCATGAACATTTAAATTTTACAAAAAAGGGTCTAGCATATTGAATTAAGTATTGCCATACTTTTAATAATTAAAAAATCTAAAGCATGAGAAAACCATTTCTTTTAAAAAAAGAGGCATACATTAATGATAATTTGCTAATAATAACAACAACAAAAAATAATGTAAAAAATAAAATAGTAACAAAATGTGGTCCTCCCCCCACCCGTGAAATGTTCATATTATAATCCATTGGTAAATTTCAAACTCTAAATTTTAAGAAAATAGAAAAGCCTAACTAACAGAATTTTTTAAATAAATTTTTTCTCTAATAAATATGTCTTAAGATAGGAATATAAAGTGAAAAACAGAATGAACAAGAATTTAAATCATATGATTAAGAGGGAAATTAAAATAAGTAATTCTAATTACAATTAACAACTAATTATTACATATGTAAAATGTATTCAATTCCATTTTTTTTTGTTCAAACAGAAGAAAGGATTTATAACCATACTTCTAATAAAATATTCAAAAGTCAATATACAATATATAACAAAATAACAAATGCAGAATCCAAACAAAAATTTTAAGCTTTCATCTGAAATTCTCAATACATTAATATTATATACATAACTAACAATGTTTAAGTTGTTGGTTAGATATATAACATTAACTGAGTTGACTAACAGCATGGTAAGTAAACTAGCAGTAAAAAATGAATAAACATTTAAATAAATTTTTTAGAATTTCATAAAACTTTTCATTTTAATATTTTATTTTAGACTGAATACTTTAAAAAATTATAATCAATGTTTAAAATTATTTTTATATAGAGGAACTAATTTGCACATACCTCTAGAGCCAGCTATGAAACCCAATATCAAAGCCTTCTCTGGTCTCGTAACTTTGTTTGATTTGTTGAACATGTCTTGAGCTTCCTGCATTTGCTCTTTCTGTAAAGAGAAATTAATTTATTAGTAAATTATGTTTCCGATTTAAAAAGTTATCTAAAATCTCTAGATTAGATAAATGGCATCAGCAACAAGAACAAAAATTCATTTTAAGAATTCAGATAGCATATCCCCCACTTTTATTTAAACTTGATTCCAGATTTTCCAATTTATGTCTTGTTTGACTATAAGCAAAATTTGGTTTTGAAATATTGGTTCAATAAAACTTATGAAATATGAATTCATAAAAACTGTATTTTCAATTGAGTAAAACAAGAAAAGATAATTTTTCATTTGTAACAGATTTAACAAATAAATAACCACAATTTTTTACAACAAAAAAGCACAACCATAATAACAACAAAAAAGGAAGAAATCATAGGTAACAGTATATAATTTTTATGATACAGCAATTACGCAAGACTTTAACTCAAATGTTTGATTAAAAAAAAAAGTGAAAAATATTTTATTACATTTTACACTGAATACACTGTAACTTTAGTTATATCTTTATGTGGAACAATAACCTAGCAAATGCATTCACTTAAAAATTTATTCATTAAGGACATAAGATTTCAAACAAAGAATTTGGTTGATTTTACATTTATCAAAATAAACTGGAATTATATAGATTTTAAAATTGACACATTAGAGTAATTCAAGAGACCATAAAAAATGAAATAATCTTGATCAACTTGTTAAGCTGTATAAACAAGATATTGTACAATAACATTATTTTATCAAAATCTATTTTTTATAAAATCAAAATATCTCCTACAAATTAAATCTATTTTGAGAATATAATCTGACCTTTATTAGGAACTAAGTGATATACTCTGTTTTGCCAATGGTCAACACTATTGAATTTTTATTTTAATATACATAATCTTTGAACATTTCATAAAAATAAAAGATTAACTTAAACTTCTGACTGATCTACATAAAATTCAAAATCAACCTAAAATAAATACTGATCAAATTAAAATTTAATTCTGACTTGCATCAGAATAAATTTGATTAATTAATATTTTGTTTTCAATGAATAATTAATATTTAACTTAAAAATTAATATTTTACTTTGAAACAATTGTAAAAGCACTTTTCAAATGTTTGGAGGACATACTTAGCTTTAAAATTCTAGTAATAGGGAAAAAAAGTTTAATACAATGTGCATGTTTTAAAAGGCATAGACTTATTGGTGTGGAAAAAAAATTATCAGCCTTTTCCCCATTGACTTGAGGAAAAATAGTAGAAAGATTCAAAAAGCAAAAAATTATTAATTAATAAAAAGTAACAATTCAGTTAATTATTACAAAACTTTCCAATAACCATCTCTCCATTTCAATATGCCAGTATGAAAAGATTGAAAGATATCTGTTTGATAGTTTCTTTTTAAGTTTATAGACACCACATATATACAAGTATACATTTACATATATTTAAGATTGACAGAATCCTATGTTGTCGATCCTCCTGGCAATATTATTGCCAAGAGGCAATGTTTATCAGGATTATACAGAAAAAAATAAAAGAAATAAAATAGTAGTCATTTTTCCTCTTTTGCCAAAAAGCAGACTACATCCTCCAGATAACAAAATTTTATTTTTTTACAATTAGCTTCAAAGTATAGATAATAATTTGTTGGTGCATGGAATTCTTTCCTTGGCTATTGATTCCTTGAATACACAATACCATCTGTAATTGGAATTTACTTTGTTCATTGTTATTAAAATTACTTTTGTTTTTAAAATTCTCAAATGAATGGTATATGAATAATTTTTAAAGAGCCTTCCCTTATTTGAGAATTTAACTATTACATAGTATACTCAAATTGAGAGAGAGAAAAAAAATGAAGTGTTCTCATATTAAAATTTTAATAGACTAATAAACAAATATAATGCAATTTATTTTAAATTGTATTCAAAGAACTATATAATACTAATTAAATATTTATTTAAGAAAATTTCATTGATTTTTTTTAAATAATTATTATTCCAATGAAGATATAAAATTAGTTACTGAGTATACATGAATTAAAAATCATTAAAGCTATTAAACAGTTTTATTGCCTTTGTCACATTAAAAAAAATCACTCATTTTTTACAATTGTTTTAAAACCACAAATTGTTTTAATTTTTTAGAAAATCAGAAAATTCTTTATTATGATTTAGTAAACTTCATATTCATCAAGTTATACAAAAAATTTATTACAAGCAAAAATGCACAGGCTAATGTCAATGTAAAATATACAGACAGAGATACAGCTTAGTTTAAATCTAAGTTGAAAATTATTTATA
>JAPMOQ010000470.1:11540-54424 GCA_026543055.1 Argiope trifasciata | reverse complement strand
GAGATACAGCTTAGTTTAAATCTAAGTTGAAAATTATTTATATGGCAGTTAACCAACATTTTCTTTGAGCTTAATCTAATTTCTCAATCTGTCTTGGTGACTGTTAATGTTTTGCTTGCATGCGACTTAGTTGGCTATAAGAATTTGCTATAAACATTTTTATCACTCAGATACTCTCATTTTAAAAACATTAGCCTAACTGTGTTTTTTTAAATATTGATTTCTTTATTAAAAAACTAAAATTTCTTGATCTCACAATCTGCTTACTCTCATTACATTCTAACAACTTTTAATTTAGAAGAAAATGAGCAAAAACTCACTGTTAGTGAAAGACTCTTTTTAGGAGGTGGTGTTGGCTGAACTATTGTATGCATCTGGACTTGCTGTTGAGGTTGTACAGCAGGAGGAGGCTGTAGAATTTGTGTGGGCACCTGTTGCTGTGGCTGAACAGGCATATGTTGAAGCTGTAGGGATGCAGTTCCTAGTGGCGTTAGGTTGCCAATAGTCGTTGCATGGATGACTTGTGTTTTTGGAGTTTCAGGTTGCGTTGGTGCAGCATTGACAGTTTGAGCAGGAGCTGCCACCTGATTGGCTGGCTGTTCAGCGGTGGGAGGATTTGTCAATAAAACTTCTCGCTTCACTACAGGCGTTGTTGTTGTAGTTGCAACTGTAAAAATTAAAAATTTCTTAAATCCAAATTTACTTTTTAAAAAAAGTAACAATTTAGAATATAAGTTAAGCTTCATTTCAACTGAAAATTTTTTTGTCACATCAGTGAAAATACCTAATATTTATTATATTTTTATACTTAATGTTTATTTTATAAGTGTTTTTAAACAAGGTGTTTTCCTTAAATGTATACTTTAGTGAATAATGCCAATAATAAAAGTCTATAAAGAACAATTTCTCACAAATTCTTTATGTAAGTGCAAAAACATATAGTAAAACTATGCCTGAAATGGAAACCAAACAATTAATTACTTAACAGAAAGATTTCAAATATTGTTATTTAATTAAATAATATTTAGTGTAAAATTTAATGTTGTATTTTATGTTTTATATAAATCAGCAAAAAAAGATATCTCAGATAGTATAGCATAATGAATCCATTTAAAGATCATAAATTAGTTTTAAAGAGATTTCTTTAACATCAATAAAAACTTTTAATTTTATTTAAAATTTATTCTATTGGTCATGGCACAAATTTATTTCAAATAATTTCCTCTGCAACATTTAACCTGAAGGTCATTAACAGCCTAATAAATAGTTTCATCGGATTAGAACTTTCATTTTGCATTTTTTTTTTTTCTTCAAAAAAGTTCATTTTTAAACAAATTTATTTTATAAATGGATTACAATGCAAAAAATTGCACACAGGATATTCCACCAATGATAATTAAACAAATCTTCAGTAATAAGAATATTTAATATTTTGATTTCTCAGAATGAATTTATGGAATTTCTTTGAGCAGGATTTAAGAATTCAACACAGAATTAGCCAAAAATAAGAAAAACTCAAAAGAAAATCATTTAATCATCAATTCAGTTTCAACATAAATACACAATGACATAAGTCTTCTATGGCATACGAGTTTAAAATAAAAGCAACACAAACAGACAGTAAAATTTCAGTAAAATCCAATAAATTCACAAATGGAACAAAACATTTCTGCCGTAATATCTACTCAAATTTTGCAGCAGACTGAAAATATCACACAAAAAAATCCTAAATGAATGAGTAAACAAACAACAACAACAAAAATGTTTAAAGCAATTCCATGTATTAGATTATGAAAACAAAGCTTATTTTATAAAATCTTATAAGTTAGCTATTTTCAAATTTAAAAATATATATATTATAGTTTATAGAAATCAAATATCAGCCACAAGTTAAAGGAATAAAATAACAAAGAAAACACAAACTAAAGAATTGAATTAATGCAGCTTTCTCAATTCTTTCATGTCTTCTTCAAAAAAGGTTTTCAAAATTTTTCATCTGTTATAAATAGATAAACTAACTCTCACTAGAAATTTACAAATAAAAACAAATTTTGCTTCTAAATTTTTTCAATTTATAGACAATTTCTCTTCAGAGCTATGCCTTCAATAGAAGTGAAAATAAATTATACTTTGTGTTTCCGAGTTAGACTTTACATTTCATTTATCGTAAAAGCTTAACATTTACACTTTGTTTACAAACAGAAGGATAGCATTTAAAGGAACACATTTTACCACTGATAAACAGTCATGTTTTAAAATACAGTAGCATCAGTAGAAGAGGGAATTTTAGTAAAATTATATAAATAACCTATTGCAACTGATAAATCAATAAATGGCAGTTAACAAAAGGAAAAAATATATATGTGCAAGTTAATTACGAATTGTATGGTGTAAAGGCTGCAAAAATGTGAAGATATAAATAATTAAAAGAAATGACTTGATAAAGAAAACAGAAAAGAAAATGACATAAAATGTTTTGCTATAGTTATATTCATTACATATCACGGAAAGCAAAATATAGCTAAAAATTTCAACTGGAGTTAGGTTTGCAATTTTATGCAAATTTCATATTTTAGATATAAAATGCATTACATGCAGAATGCCGTAAACTCTTAATTCTGAACTAATCGTATAAAATCTTGTACACAAATGCCATTATTTTAATTCTGATATAGCCTTAAAATAAAAATTCATGAATTCCTTTCAAATAAACATAAGTCATATGATATGGACTAACTGTTGAATCATTGACAATATGTCCCAAATTCATCATTCTGAGCTGATAGTCCAAATTAAAATTCTTTACATAGCTACATAATTTTAATTATAATAAAATGTTAAATAAATGGATAAAAGATAACTTTTATTCTGAAATATAGATTCAATAATTCACGAATTTCTTTCCAATGGGAAAAAAGAAACTCGATGAATGAATCAGAATTTTAAATATTTAAAGGATAATTGCAACCTGCTTACTTCCCAAGATGGTCAGTAAAGGCAGTGCCTTTTTAAATGTTATTTTAATCTGATTCAAAATTATATTACCGTTGTCTGGTTTTCTGACTAGTATTTTAATGACTGCTTTTTTACCAGGTAAAGTTGGAGTTGCATTGGCTGTAGTGGGAAGAGGAGTAGCTGGAGCTGGTGAAGCATAGTTGGGTGTTGCACCACCACCAGGGGCTATCACCGCAATGCTCGGAACAGAGAGCTGGAGATTAAAAATGAAAATAATTATTAAACATACAATAAAATTTAATTCTTAAAAAATATTAATACAAATACATATCCAAGTTTACAACTTACAACATAACTCGCTATCACAGCTTGTACTTTAAAGAATAATTCTCTTACAATCTATATAAATATTTATCTTACGTGTTATTTATTTAGAGGAATTAGCAATGCTGCAGACGTGATCAAGTGATTTCTCACTATGTCTCTGATTTTCCTGTATGGTATAACTTTATAATGTATTTCAATTGAAATATCATCCAAACAATAAAACACAAATTCAAGAAGATTTTGTCAGAAGGAATATATACATATATATTGGTTTACAGACTGAAATTTGGGTACTGCAGAAACATCGACAATTAATTTCGTCATTTTGAATATATCTTTAACCAATCAGTATGTTGTATAATTGTTGCTCAGGCATAATTTAAGATATTGTGATAAAAAACATACCTTTTTACGGTTAAATATAAAAGTTGAATGAAATGAATTAATTATGAATATTTGCTGCATCCATCAGTTATTTTAATTTTATTAACATTAAGTCAATTATTTTTTATTCTATTATAATTTTTTATTTAAATTTAACAGCAATTTTTGATAGCAACAAATACCAAAAGCAAAGAGAAAATATATATTATCAAGCTATTTATGAATTATTAAGATTAAAAACAAACAATATTATATGGACATAACTTCCAACATTGATTACTAAGTCATCCGTCGTACTTCTTATCAATGTATTACATATGCAATTGCATCAACAAATTATTAAACAGATAGTTCAAAAGAATTTTAATTACAGCATATTTGACTGACTAAAAATATTAGTGAAATAATTTTAGTTAAAAAATTAGATATCATTTTGTTGATTACACAAATTAAAACCTTTACAATGTTTTTTCATTAAATAATATGATCTTTCCTTATTTTTGTCATCATTAACTCCCATACACATTTTTATTATAAGGAGCAATTCTAGTTTTTTTGTATTTATACATGAACAAGATTTTTTTTTTTTTTTTTTTTTTTTTGAGAAGACACATTTAGCTTTTTTATAATTTCCAAAATATATCTGTCCATAGATTTTTTTTTCCTTCAATATATCTATTACTCTAGAGTTTTTGTTTAATTCTTGTAGCAACTACAAAAATTCCTTAATCATTGGAAGATACATACAAAGATGAATCAGAATTTTTTTTGCAAGAATAAATTCAAATAACCTCAATTATAAATATTGATTCATTAAGAGAAGAGATAGCAGAAAAAGTTTGAACCCCCTCTCCCCATTTAAAAAAAATTGCAAATGTTTTTTTTCTTCTTTTTCTCCAATATATAAAACTAACATACAACATGAAAGACTAAGTTAATATTATCAAAAATTTTAAAATATAAGAATTATTTTACATGAAAAAGTTTATTAAAATAATATAATGCTTCAAATGAAAAAAATTTCTTTAACCTATTCAAGATAATGATTATGTGATTATTCTTTCACAGCTCCAATATCATATTATCTCTCATGATATTGTATATATCTTTCTGCTGAAGTCAGAAAGGTTAATTTCATGTGATATTATGAACCATGAATGGAGAATCACATGATCACAAATATTTGATTATGGTTAAAAAAGGATTAATAATGAAAAAGTTTGAGATAATTAATATTCAGTTAAAACTTTATGCAAAATGATGGATTTTAAAATCTATTACCATGGTTACCAAATTTTTAAAATAATAAAGCAATACAAATAACCAATGAAAACTTGTTAATGTCATTAAAAAATATGTCACCTGTGAAGTAGTGAGAAGTCCAGCAGCATAGTCTGGTGTACTTGGGGAAGAAGTGACAGGAGGAGTTGCCCCGTCTTTTTCTTTTCGAGCCTCGGGGGTTTCGACCTCTGCAAAAATTGAAGCAAAAAGGCATAATGAAAATATAAATAAATCAAACACAAGACATTTTAAAATACAAAATAAAGTCTTTTGACACTTTCCAAGAATTGGAGAGTAGTGGGAGAAAACTTTTTGGATAATGAAATTCTGATTTAGAATTTTAGTGATTTAAATAGAGTGGATACAAAGAAATATAATAATTTAACAGCAATAAAAAATCATTACATTGGATTTTAAATTTTACTGTTTATAATTACATATTTCCATTCTATGTATAAATAATTACTTTCTTATATTACATTTTATTTTGAAAATTATGAGAAGCATTTCAGAATCCAGTGCCAGATCTTTGTAAGCAAAGAATAGATATAACAGAAATATAGAGTATAGCATCAGATCTGATCCTTATTTTAAGGTCACTAAATATATCAATTTAAAAAATGAGGATAAGACATCGTGATGGATTCTTGAACACATCAAAAAAATATCCAATATAAACACATTCAAACAACCCACAGCAGATTTTATAAAATATATCTTTGAATAAAACAGAACCATCAAAATATATCTTATTTTAACTTTTTGACTCTGGCAATCATGAATTAGTAGATTAGCAAGCCTGCATGCATTCCAACGTTTATCAATAACATTTTTTTAAAATTATGCTTGGTTGGTTTGGTTTTATAGGTGATAATTTAACATCAGAACCAGATCAGATCATTATTCTGGGCCAAACATTAATTAAACATGGTTTTCAAAATGAAATTTAAGACAGACTAAAAAAAGAAAATACAATTAAATCTGGTGTAAAATTTGAATATCTTTTAAAAGGTAAAAATATTTGAATGAGGGTTATCATCTAAAATGTCATTTAAATTAAAATCAGTTGATCCAAAATGAATTTGTCCTTGTGCAATAAAATTTTGGCATTCACATAAAATATGCTTCATGGTTAAAACACTATTGCATTTATTATAAAGTGATGCATAACCTGAGTGCAAAATATGCTTATAAGTCAAATAGATGAGGCCTATTCTAAGTCATTATGTAATTATATATGCCAAACATCGTAGAGATACTCACCAGTCATTTTTTCCACTTCTTTCATATTTCTTGCAATTGGCATAGCAAATATATACATAAGTTTATCCATACTTAAAACATTAAGAGTGCATGTATTAGGAAAAATTTGAGATGTCTAAACTTCATAATGTGAAAAGAGCATTGAGTCAGTCATCCAAACTTTTACATTGGAAGCCATTTCGGCCAATAACTAAGCTGAACTCCTTAATATATAATAGGATTTTTACTATAAACGAAATTCAAATCTTTAGCTCCCCAATAAAAAAAGCTTTGACTTTCCATAGTAATGAGTACACACATTGCTTAGTTGTGCTTTTTGAAATATTAATTCTAACAAATTATTAAAAAATAAAGATGATTAATGAATAAATTAAAGATATACACTATTTATCGCTCGCTCAAATAACAGCAATGCTACTAATCAGTAGAAATTCAGTAATCATTGTTAAAAAGAATGTTTCAAATACAGACTTAAACTGTAATATATATATATAGTAATTACCTGGAAGTTTCTTCCTTCTTTTGGCATCTCGACCATAGCCCATGGGCTGCTCATCTATTTCAAGTAACTAGATAAATAAATAAAAAATAAAATCTGTAGCAAAACATATGGAAGTTTAAAAATAAATAAGAAAAAAAGTTCTTGCATTAAAAGTTGTAATTTTAAATTATGGTACCTTTATTCCTCCATCCTTTCGCCCAGCAGGTGTTCTGGGAGGAACTCGACTAGTAGGTGGAGTACTGGAATTTAGTCGTCCGAGGGGACTGGAACGAGACTTGAAGCCAGATGCATTAATTCGGCTAGGAATACCACGCAAAGGAGCTGAAAATTTAATTTTTAATCAAACATCAATCTACTGAATAGATTAATGCTATCTCAAGGTAAAATGAACACAGATGCATATTCATTAGGTGGGACATAATGCATTTGCATTTTATTGGGTGGAACAACAATACACACTTAATAAGTAGAAAATGAAAATTTTAGTAAATCACTATATGCACATACATCATTCAAGTTAATTTTATTATCAAGTGATTTGACTAGGCAGTACTCTGGGAGCATTGCTTGGAATTTAAAAATAATAAGAATGCCATATTCCCACATAGTCAAAATGAAGTCTGACTCTCACAAAATAAGAATGGGATTCCTCACTAATAACAAATTGTATAAAACAATTTAATGATGATGAGCAATTCAAAATCTTTCAATTTTTTGATATAAAAGTATTATCAAAAATTGAACAACTGACTTTACAGTTAATGATCTTCCAAGCATCCACTAAGCAGACATTTTTTTGTGATATAACAGATCTTTAACTATCGCAAATGCATATATTAGGAAACAATGCTAACCATACAAAATCTCATATTGCAAAGACAATAAGAAAAATGTAAGAAAGGAACTTACACAGTTTTTTTAAAGCTATGATCAGTTTATAACTATATAAATTATATTTTCTCTGATTCTAGATAAACTAGTGGGAAAAATTACGCACATAGATAGAGTGATTAATCTTATTTACAAAACACTGAACTGTAATTTAAAAAAAAGCACACTCTAAGGGTACTTTGTTATGTTCAGAGTGTCAACCATCATGCACAATTATTTATGAATTGCTATATCCAAAATTCTTAGAAATAAACAAAAATTATGCACACTTTAATTTACTGTAGAAAATAATTACAGCCTCTCAGTCATTTGCTAATCAATCTTTCAAAAACATTTTCTAAGATCTTACAATATTATAAAATATGAATAAAACTGTTTGCCAAATTACCAGATAAAACTATAAATAAAATGAATACAATTAACTACAAAATTGACAATGAATTTTCTTAAATATTAAATAAATAAAAAGCTAAAAAAATTATTCAATAAGATAGATATTTTAATCTTTATTTGTTCTCTTAATATCAATGTTACTATAAGGCTCCTCAAACCATTATTATTGTTATGTGTCACAAAACACAAATATGTGACAAATTAAGATAAGTTCCTGATAAAGTAAATTAATCATTAATATTACTTATTTTAAGACTGTCATGAGATCGAGTTCAGTTAATCAAAAGCTTAGAAAACGAAATTAAAAAACAAACTTTCAACAAATTAATAAGGTTGAAGAAATTTTAGTCACTTCTAAGAAGTTTTAATCACTCAATGTTAAGCATTTATAATGTAATTTCCTAAATTTTTCATGTTTCCATAATCTATTATGCAACCATTTTAATAAAGTAGAAATTTTAACAGCCAACAATAATAGTAAAAATTCTAAAAGCATTTTTGAGGTTAAAAATTGATTTAAATCCCAAATTTAGGTCAATAGGGGGAAAAAAAATGTAATCAATTAAAGAAGAGTAAAAATTCTAAAAAAAGTAGCATTTTTGAGGTTACAAATTAATTTAAATCCCAAATTTAGGTCCGCAAGAAAGAAAAAAATGTAATCAATTTGAGAAGAGAAAATTTATAATATAAATATATATATCACCAACACTTATTTCTTTTTGATAATTATCATCTTAATGAATTAACTGAATATATGCTGAAAAAAGTTAAAAGGAAGAAGGATTAGATGAAGACAACATACAAATCATGAATGTTAAGTGGAAGAAAAAAAAAAAAAAAAGGATGGTAGATTTTCATAAAATTTGTTGGGCATTCTTTATTTGAGCACATCTTATGAAGAATCACTTTCAGTTGTTATGAACTGTTGTATAAGCAAGTAGACTTTTGGAATTATATATAATTTCATTGGCAGATATGTAAATTCTTATCAAGTGTATTCATTTAGTTTTACTGAGTTATAAAGTTATGTGTATGCATTTCAATTTTTACATTAACCGTGCCATTTTCAATTTTATTCAGTTAACTGTGACTAAAAGATGTGGATAACAAAATGGAGTGACAGTATAAAAAAAAGTGAGTTCTAGAAACATATATTCGATTATCAAGTAAAAACTATTTGGAAGCATCTGCAAGATCCACAGCTGACGATTATAACAGATTCTATGTCATTTTCATCTAGTCATAGATAATAAATTTCTAAATTTTATCAAAAAAAATTAACTTTCACTTCTCCTTACTTGCATCATTTATTGGTTTTATAAGGCCACGACATCGAATAGGGACAGATGGAGTAGTGGAATTCTTCTTAGAATTGTTGACAGCATCAGAAGCTATAAAAAAATAATAATTGCATGAGACCGATAAGAGATAAATAAAAAATTGTCAGTTGATTTCAAAGAAAGGAAGGCTTTAAGAATTTAATTTTAGACATAAATTTGTTTTATCAGATTAATAAAGCTAAACAACAGATAAAATATCCAGAGGACTGGAAATTTTTACCGAAAATTGATTTATAAACTCCAAATTATTTATATATGTTTGCACAGTACCGCTTACTTTCATTATTTGTTTACAAAATACAAGAAAAAATTCATGTGGAATTAACTTTATTTTATTGAAAAATACAGGGAGAGAAATTCATAAAAACAAGTTCATATAAACAAAAATTCATATAACAAGCACAAAAAAAAAGTTTAGTACAGTAATATGTAGAAAGTATAGTCAAAGATCTGGTTAGTTTTAATTAAATAATTGCTATAAGTTATGAAAACATTTTCATTCTGAGTAGTTTAACATGTTAACAAGGTATATTAACTTATATCCACTTTGTTTGGAATTGAAATATTGAACCTCATACTCGGTTAACAGATTAAGATGTTTCAAACATGCTAATATACGAGTTTCAGCTAATTACTGAATAAAACAAGGACTTACATTTCTGCAGAAGTTCAGCTCTGAGGGTAGCTGACTTGGGCTTCTGTTTGAGGGTAAAATGCTTTGCAGGTTGGGGCAACTGCCCAACCACAGAGGTCAGGGCTGTGCGGTTCAGGTACAGGCACTCCATTGGAAGCATAGCCTGGTCACTATGTTTTCTCACTGAAACAAATGAAGTTTTTTCCATCAAGAGAATTAAAAGCAACAAGATATTTACAAATCAATTCACCCAGAACATTTTTAGCACCAAAAATTTAATGGAAATATGGAGAAATTATATTTGATTATAAATTTCTTTTTTATTAATAAAATATATTCTTTAATAATTCGCAAATAAGGAAAAGAAATTAAATACTTTTTTCAATTCAATTTACAATGTCTCAGAATAATTTAATAACCATACTTTAAACATAAAATAAGTATTTTGAAATTACAGGGGAGGGGGAACCCCAAATATCAGGAAAAATAATAAAATAAACTAAATAATTTGATTATAATAACTTTTATTTATAAATAAAGAATAATAAAGCTAGAAGGAAACAGCATAAACTGAGACATGAACAATAGTTTTAGGATTTGTTCTTCAGCAAATATAATTGTTTGAAAGGAAATTTTTAAAAAATAAAAAATAAACTCATAATTATAAAGAAAATTTAAGAATGAGTACTCAAATTATCCATTTAATTGATTACAGGGGAGGGGAAATTAATAGCCTGTAAGAAATTAAGAATGCAGTTTGAAAACATGAAAATAATGAAATTAATAAAATTTAGCTGAACGTATCAAGAAATGAAACTTTAATCTTAAGAGAAACTAAAATCATTAAGATAATTTAAAGGAATAATATTTTCAGCTAATCTTCATGCATATTTGGATCAGTTATGCAATATTAATATGTTATAAAAACTAAATTATATTTATAGAGTCTTAAGATAATCTATAAAAAGATTTAATACAATTAGAATTTATACATATTGTAAATAAAAATATAATACCTGTAAATTTATATATTTTGAGTTTTTCAGCATTTTACTCCCCTTTCTTCAGATTAATACAATTTTCTTTGAAATATTGTAAAGACATATGAATGTTATTTATTATATAGGTTACAAAATTATGATTGTCACAAACTGGTGAAATAAAAATTATACACAATGTATCAAGTAAAATTAAGATTTTTAGTGATTGATTGTATATTAAAACTTTTTAAAGAACAGATTAAACAAACGTTTAATAATATATTAAAAATGAAGAATCAAAATATAAATACATTTTAACAATTAAAATATAATTTTTTACAGTGAAAATATCTTAATGATTAATGATACAAACTTAAATAATATAAACCATATACTAAGATTAATGGAAAAGAAAAGGCTCGTTTAGATTTTATACATGGAATCCATATCTTAACATTTTTTCGGTGCATTGTGCATATATTCAGACGACAGATCATGCTATTCTGAACGACAGTCAAAGGAAGATACAGCAGTACCTGAATTGGAACCTCATCCTTGAAATGGCACATCAACCCAATATAAAGAGATTCAGAAATATTTAATCAGCAAATATGACAGCCTTTTAAGGATATCAAGACTTGAATTCTAATGGTCTTGACTAATGGTCCAATAACTAATTGAGATTGCCATTAGCTTACAAGTCCCAAATTACTGCATGGTACCCTAAGATTGACAAATTTAAGTTCAGGTTTAAGCAACAAATTATTTTAAACTATTTAATTATTTAAAATAACAGCATGTTTAAAATATCATTCACTGGAAAGATATTTGTAAATATTATATACACTATAAAAGAGAAAAAAAAGTAGATAAAAGATCACATTTTCTAACTTTTATTAATTTCTAAGCTATCTCACAATAAACAAAAAATTCTTTTATGGGCTCAATGCATTTTCTATAAAAGGAGTAAAATCCTGGAAAACAACAAATACTAGAAATGTTCTATTTTACAATTAGCTGTATTATTTATCACTAAAATGCCAATGGACATTCTTTTGCATGGTGCTGCATTGCAATAGGATAATTCACAGGTACACAAAATTACACATAAAATACATGGCAATAATTATACTACAAGCTTTCATAACCTGCCATCTAATTTATCAAGTGATTGAAAAACACAATTTTATTAAGGTAAAATTTTAAGATTTAAGCTCATAGTAAAATTAACAAACAGGAATTCAAAACATATTCCCAAGTCTGATACCAAGACTTTCATGCATGAAAAATAGAACGAGGAAAAAATATGACAATGTAATTATTTTTAAAAATATATTGATATGATAGATGCAATTTATGAAATATAGGCATTCAGTAGTGTCTGGCATTTTAAGGCAAAGTATGAAATAGGAGAATCATACACAATTTCGTTACACTAGGTTTTGTATACATCTAAACATTCAATAGACTGACAAATGGAATGCAGGGTAAGTATGGGTGGGGGTCAAGACAAGGTTATTATTTAAGGCATTCAATTCTCAAAAATACAAATGTTATTTTGAAAAATAATTAAGAAGTAACCTCACAAGCTTTTATTTACAGCACACACACAAAATTCTTTTTCTTAAAAGAGACAAAATATGAGTTTTTTTGTTGCATTAAGATATCAAATAAGAATTCAGAAAGCACATAAATTTAAATATAATCTTTATAAAATGGAAAACTAGATTGTTACATGAAGTTCATTAAAACAAAAATTTAAAATTAGCCAACTCATTGGAACATGGTTAGCTTATCTGAAAGATTTTTTCATCATTTTTTCACATATTTCTAGTCCAATAGTCAAATGAGTTCCATGAATTACATAAAATAACTCAGTGTCCATGATGTAATATAGTAAAGTACTGATGCCTTTCTTTAATAAGATAAAATAGTTTACTTCTGTTTTTCAGGTGCTTCTGTAACCAATAACCCCATGGTTCCTTCTTAGTAGTCATTTTGAATCTATGGTAATCATTTATTAAATACGGTTAAGAAAACAATTGTTCTTTGTGGCATGAAAAAGTTTAGTTTATGTTTGTGTCATCACTGTATATTTACCAAGTACAGTTCCTACTTCAATACCATAGAAGAAAACTAATTTTTTGCTAAAACAAATTTACATAGTATTCAAATTTGGGATTACAGACCTAAACAAAATTATTACGAGCCTGAGTGGTGGATTAGAAGTCATGTGCTTTGTCATCTGACATTTAAAATGATTAGGAAATATCTTAGCATTTTCATTATTTATATTAAATGTCATGCCTTATCATTTAGCATTTTTTTATAAGTCTAAGAAATATATGAAATACTAATTATTTTATACACTGTAGTTCAGTTTCCAACAATCTATAAAATATCAGATTTTAAATGTTCTGGTAAGACATATTTATTTTACGTCTTTATTTTTTTAAAAATAAATGGTTATAATATAGTATTTTAATATCAATTTATGTTATCTCATGCAAAAAAAGAGTCCAAAGCTATAATTTTATAAATTGTAACAAATAGCATAAAATCCAAGTATCCTAGTTAAGAAAACTCCACTTTTTAAAATATTATATTTATTGAAATATAAACAAAGGATGTTTAATCAAAAATTGTTAATAGGTGAAGTCCATTACTTTGCTTTGCTACAGCAATGGTTTATGAATAAAAGTGAACAAAATTTATGCATACTCAGTTTTTTAATCCCTACTCCCAAACTTAATTTGTTTAGTTTATTAAAATGCACTAAGTAGGCCAAATTATGGTTAAGTTGTGTAATATGTATTGGTTACCTTTGTAAAACGGAAGGAGGGGGGAAAACATTCACAATATTATAATGCCTGTGCAGTTTTAAATTTTCTTTAAAAAATTATAAACAACATGATTCAACATTAGCTTGGTATGATAAGTAAGTCTGTGAAAAATTATATCCACTGATATCTTATTCAAAGTTTAATGCTTTAAACAAGTTGATAAAGAAGATCATATAGAACTTAAATATAAGAAATGAGTAATATATATAAATACCTAATTTCTTTAGGTCATTTACAACATCTGTAAAGACAGAAGCATTCTCTTCAATCTGGAAATTTAAAAGTCCAGTACTGGGGTAAGACTTTAGAAGCTCGGCTAACATAGAAACCCATTGGTCACTGTCTACTAAAGCGACTTCAAGGATCTCTTCAAGCTCAACCTTCCACTAGACAAAGAAGACAGTTCAAATTAATAAAATCAAAACTTAATTAATAATAATTTAATGCATTAACAATTGAAAGTTTCTGAGTGTTTTATTAAAGTAATATTTTAAATTCCATTTTTCATTTAATAACTTTACATTTATAATCAAATATTTATAACTTCAGGACATTTCTTAAAATCAATATAAATAAAATTTTTTTAGTAAAAGATAGTAATTAAATCTTATGAAATATTTTTATAAAAACATTTTTATACCAAATAATTAAATATAGATACAAACAATAGAAGTATAATAGTAAGAAACAGTTCACTATAATTTTAGACAAGCAATATTAACATAATATGAATCTTGCAATTTATTTATTTGTATTTAAGGGATTGATAAAAAGTTGGAGAAGTCAATAATAGATAATAAAATAAAATTTAATATAATGAAATAATTTTATTTAAACATAAAATTAAATGTAACTAACTTTACATTACTATTAATGTTAAAGTCATCGATGTGACAATGTGTGTACAAGGATAGCTATAAAAGATAATAAAATTTTACTTCACTAAGTCCAATTATTACATTTTCATCAGATTAATGTATTACAGATAGGAACATATGATGAGAAAGATGAGAGTTCAGAGATCATCGTATCATGGCTCTATAAATATTGACTTAATTTATAAAATTAAATCTATAGATATGAAGGATACCCAAATCCCAAATTTCACTATATCCAACAGTGAAAATTAAAATATTGTTCCAATGAAACTCCTAGGTATAAATTATGAATATTTTTTAGGAAAGTAGGCATGATAACACTAACTAAAAATTATGAGTCGGGTCTATCATCTATTAAGGCATTCATTGCCAGCAAATTTTTTCAATATGCACAATCTAATAACTGTGATTATTTAATTAACATCATTTAATTATTCATTCACAATTATAATAATTTATATTCATTTTATATTCGGACTAGTGCCAATCTAAAAATTTTCCCAATGCAGTATCTTAAGAATATAGATCAAGATATCCTGGAATAGCTCGAAGAGATCCAAATGTTTATAAAAATTTTAAATATTACAGATTTTACCAGCAGATTCTTCTTTATAAGTTGTACAGCCTATATAAAGCAATATGACACCCTAATTAAATAGATAAATCTCTCTTTCCTTTAAAAAATTGCCCTTAATTGTAAAGGTTTCATGTTTTAACTGATATTCCATTTTATACTAATTACTAAGTAATGTACATTAGAAAATAAATGAATAATAATCATGTATAAAAAGCTTCCCTTTCTAATTTTTACTGTGCAAATTATGATCTGTGTAATATGACCAATGGGATAAGACAAGGAAAAATAATGGAAAATAATAACAAATATTGATAATCTCAAACTTTTCCTGTATTTTAGGAGAAATTTATCATTTTCATCAGATCAGTGATTTTATTAAGTTCATCCCAGACTTACTTTCTTTGGTTAATGTCCCAGACTGAAGTTCAGTATATGTAGCTTGCTAAGAATAAGAAATATGTTTCTTCTCTTTTCAAATAATTATTAAAGAAAAGATCTGTTGTATCTTTTGATTGACAGTGGGGTTACAATTACCTCTCATGGGCAATTGCTACTAAATCATCCATAAAAGGAATGAATAGGATATTACAACCAAGTGATCTATTAGGTGATAAAAGAAAATACTATATGGGATTTATTATTATTGTTAATTCTATTCATTAAATTTATAATTGTTTAACAGGAGCATATGCCAGAAACAAATCTCCATCCTTCCTATAATTGTTTATAATATATTTCTTATTAAGTTCATCCAGATTATTAGAAAAAATATTACAACTGAACTTATTATTCTTATGATATGTAAATAATTTTAAATAAAAAAACTTCTATAATTCATAAAAACAGCTCCACTTCAGATTACATAAATGAATCTATTTCATATTTGTAATTAGAAATACAATATACATTAAACTTAGATCAACAGAATTGACCCATGATTATTGACTTGATAAAGCAATATAAAGAAAAGAAAAATATTGGTGTTTCCTATTCCCCCCTGCCCCCAAATTATTTATAGCACTAGTTTTAAATCAAAAGTGGCAAGTTTTGAGCCTTTAGTTTGTAACTCTCATTACCAGTTTGAAAAAATAGTTCTGCAACAATAAGCTTTTATTTTTAATAGATGTTACTTCCCTTTTCTCCAATCACCCCTTTTCAAAAATCAGATTACATACCAAAATTCATTCTTGTAGCCACTGCCCTTTCCACCATTATACGCTTAAAAAAAATGGATATTTTTAATTCTACCTATCCATTAACATTACAAATAATGATATCTTTCAAAATGTTTCACTATTTTAATTTTATTTATTTACTTGTGAAATGCACTTGTCTCAAGTTTTTCAGTGAAAGCAGAACAGTTTATTATAAACTAGTCGCTTTTGGCAACCAACTTATTCACTAAGAATCGTGGCTATATTTGATTTCAAATAAATCATTTAGCTATATATTCATGTTTATAATTATGGCAAAACTGTGCTATATAAATTGGCCCACATATGCTTTGTTCAGTTATAATATGAATCTTCCTAATGGAGAGCAATCCTATGACATCATAGTTTTAGTGAATAATACAAATATTCGATTCATTTCATCTTCTGACTTTCACAATAATTCCCTTATACTTTAAAAAAAAAAAATTCATCAAGTAAATCGTACAGATAATTATCAGAATCTTTTCCCTCTAGTTTTTACCAATAATAATAACTATATTATATATATATATAGTATTTGATGAAACAATGAAAATGGTGTAAATCTCAGGACAATAATGTAATCTACATTTGCTAATTAAGGGGGAAAAAAATCCCATAAAAAGTTGGTTCTATTAAAAAGAAAAGGTTAAAAATATTTTTTAAACTGCAAACTCTGAATTAAATGGTTTGGTCCATAAAGCACCAACATGCACACGTAAATCCTTATTATCAAAACAGAAAGTAAGTTTGTCTAATGTTTTATTATTATACTATGAGGAATTGTCAGCAGGTCATTTAATGCCACACATTCTATTCCATAAAGAAATTGAACAAAAAATAAGAAACAATTTTATTCTGAACATTATTGTACCAAAAATGGTCTTTAGCTATTTAACTGGTCTGTCAAGAATTTTGTTTAATTGTATATTTAAAGCAAATTTCAATATAATAGATTCTGTTTATTCAAAAATATTTCATGGAATAATTTCGAGCAACTGGTAGTATTCATTAATTAATTCGTTTATTAGATTAGACAGAATACTAAAACGAAATGTACCATACGTCGCATATTTTTTTAATGCGTCTTTTTAAAATAATACGCATAATACCAAATGACTTATTAATTTTAAACCTATGTTAAAAATATTATTCGTCTTTATATCTTCAAAAAACACAATAAGAACACTTTTCTAGTGCGGTAGAAACGATTTTAAATTGTTACTTCGGTTTGTTAATTATTTTGATACAACAAAAGCATAATTTAAAATTATAATACATTCGTGCTAATTATCTTCTAGAAGTTAATTTAATTGTAACGGTCAATTAGTTTTTGCCGAAATAAATGTAAATAATTTGTAATTTATCGATCGCACGAAAGTTTTATTTCGAACTTTCGTAAACTAGCTCTGACAGGATTTAACTCTTACGTAAAACTTTTATTCACTCTATGATAAGAAGAATTAGTATTCTAAGCAACAACAACCTAGAAGAAAAATGTAGGGCACACGGTACATGGCACTTCGCCAGTGAATCTACAAAAACCCTTCTCCAACTATTCAAATAGAACACTTCTATGTTATTCATACAATTATTTATATGAAATGCCAATTTAGATGGGGCAATTTCAATAATTTATGGAGAAGAAGATCAAATTCGATATTTCACCGGATTAATAGAGCTAATTAACATAAATAAAATATCTAAATAATTCAAACATATGTTTTTACCTCCTCAACGTTTCTCCTAGGTATGTGCAAAAATGATAATAGCAATTTCAATTTAACTTGCGACTGTAATTCGATGAAACATTCGCGAATATTTCGTAAAACATCTTGATTTAATTGGGAGCAAATCGAACCACCGGACCATAAGTCATTACTTGTTCCAAGTTTATTATGAAGCCAGAGAGACGTGTCACTGTCTCTCACATGCGCCATATTGGAAACTCTGCCTGGCCAGCGCCATTTTGTTGGTACTTAAGAAGTTGTTGCCAAATAGACGCGAAAAGTTGTTTGTAAACATTAAGAAAAGTTTTGGCGCCCAAGAGTGCAAACTTTTTGCTTGACAGTTACCATAGCAACAGTCAGCAATTTTTGTGCTGCATAGTTTTCAAAGTTTACCAGCTTCCACAGGTTTAAAACAATTATGCACTATTCGTAACTATAATAATAGTGAAAGTTTATGGCATTAAGAAGGCAAAAAAGCTTTTAAAACAATTATCCATCAAATTCAGTGAAGTATCGATGTATTAGAATACGTTCGTTATGAGTTATATTATTGCTAAAATTAATCTATCTGAATAAAAGTAATTGCTTCATACTATTAATATCACTCATTCAATTGATAAATTCAATTCATTGAATGGAAGTTGTCCTGCAATCTTAGTTAGAGGGGGAGTCAAAAATTTGTTAACTTTCTTCTATTTGCCTAAAAATATAATATTTTTTCAAACATTCAAACTTTAATGAAAATTTAGAATAAAATAAAAAAAAATATTTCTTATCTTACATGTCCATTAATGCTTACCCTCAGCTGGAGAGAAATTTAGGTTATAAGAGGTTATTAGATTATATTTAGGTGTAATTTATTCTTTCTTCTTCTTTAAATCGAATGACTTAATTATTTTCATCTTTTACAACGAATTTGTTGTAACAAATAGAATAGATAAAGATTACAGAATATATTTGGAATCCACTTTTCAGAATGTCTATCATAGATTCCCTTGCAACATCTTCAGACATTTTTATGAAAGATATGAAAGGATTTGCCATCTCATTATGATGGTGGATAATGTGCATTATAATAAGGCAATTAACTCTGAGGCTCAGACATCAAATAAATTTATTCCATTTCGGCTGATCTTTAGAATTCTTTCAGAATAATGTTAAACTGAAATTTCTGGTAATTAACTTCTACAAATAATATACTATATTGAAAATAAATGAACTAAAATTTGGCCAGATAATATTGAACAATATTCTTTTAGTATATTGAAACAGTGTTTGCTAGATTATATACATTGGGTTCCGTTATTGAAAAATACAAAATCCAAAAACTTTCTGCACTTTTATTCCGTATAATTAAAAAAAATGCCCCATTTCAATAAATATTTTCAAAATTAAATTTGTTTATAAGATAAAATGGAAAATAAAAAAAGGAAATAAATACCATGGAGAATAAAAGAAAACTAATCTTAACAGCATGCCTCTGCAATTTTTTTTCATCGTATGCTTGACAAATTTCAGCCTAATGCTTACCTTGAGTAGTAGGAATTTTTGGAGTAGATTTCGGCATATTATAATCATGACTATATGGACCAGAAGAGGATGGATAATAGTGAAATCAATCTAATTTCAGGTTGCTCGGTTGGTTAAATAAATCTTTGCAATTTCGAATTAAAAATTTGATTTGAAGCAAAAAGAAAAAAAAAGCGCTATTTTTGGTTTTATCGTTTGCTATTAGAACAATTTATGGAAGTCAGGCTTAAGAGTAATTGCTTGAAAAAGTATCAAATCCAAGAAACATATTTTGGCATTATGTCCATCTGTGTGTCTGTGAAAACGATGATTCAAAACAGCACCGAGGAAGATAATAAAACCTGACATTAAGATATTAGATCAAATTTATAGATTTCTATTAAATGTTAAACGGAACTTATATACAGTCAAGTCTGTTCTGTTGAGTAAAGTTAATAAACTAACTACAGAATGCAATGATAAATACACATACATACTTATGCATATATTTATCATATAATATATAGATTATAATTAAATTTTGAGCCAAATCTATCAAACTGCTTACCTTATATCCCTCAACTTTTTCGTATGCATGCAAATATACTTACTAATTATTGATAAATTTAATGATTTAAATCTATTGATAGATTTAGTAAAAATGCTAGCTTCTTTCAAAGCTATATATTTTGTAACTATCTTTCGCCAATACATACTATCTATTCGTAGCATCATCAAAGCTTCACAATTTGTGAGGAGATAGGGAGATGAAAAATTTATTATAGAGTATGTGCTTAAAAAGTTCTTGGAAGGCTACTCCCACTGATAGCTAGTTTATCAAAAATAAAATTTTGGCCCCCAGAAAAAGATACAATAAAGCAATCAGTAAAATAAAGTAAAGTAATCAGTAAGACAAAGAATTGCTTATCAAAGTTTGTTGAAGCATAAAAAAGTTCTGAAGATTATAATAAAAATATAAATTATCGTAGCTATGCATGTAAACAAGAATTGTATGTTTCAGAAGAAGTTGTATAGTACGAAGTTAGCAGGATCATACTGATAATTTGAACTATCCAAAATTTTGAATGGAAGAAATGTGGGAATAAAAATTAACGCAAACAACAAATTTTTAAATTAAAGGAAGGTTGTAACGATGCCTTTTTAATTCATAAGTAATAAACAATAAATTATCAATGAATATACTTAAACAATTTGGATGAACAATGTAATAAAGAATACAATTATTAGAGCTATAAATAACTAAGCAGTTTTAGCAGACATTGAATATGCAGGAATTTCATTCTATCAATTGCATTTCTTGAACCAATAAATCACATACAACTTAACTCAATCTACCAACTGCATTTGCAATTCAAAAATAAAAAGCTTATAATAAATTTAAATTTAAAATTTAGTTTGTTTAAAATGTTTTAAAAATAGAATTCTTTTTTTGCTGCCATTTTTTTTATTGAACATATTTTATCGAAGCAACATTTTTTGAGAAAAAAAGACCTTATAAAAAATTGTCTAAAAAAATCTTACTTTTAGTATCTTGTAGCATGATGATGTTTTAGCCTTGATTTTTCGGATGGCTTGATTACATCAGCCGTTACATTCTTAGAGGGACAATATATCTATCATGTAGTTTGGAGAAGAAGTAAGAAGATTAATAAAAGCGAAAGTGAAAATAGTTTCTGCAATTAATGTAAATTTTTTAACCCATCATAACATAAACAGTGACAAAAGTACGAAAATAAAATATTTGATAAAACAATAAATTGTTCTGAATTTCAATATAAATGTTAAAAGCATTGTCCCAAATTAAGCTTGAAATAAGTGCAAAAATAAATCAAAATAAAAGAAAAAAATTGCACTTTAATAAAATGGTACCGTTGTAAGATTTTTTTAAAAGTTTAAAATTATATAAAAATGCTTTCATACTATAATGTGTTCTGCTAATTTTTCAGAAATTTTTTTAATATTCAGTATAATTTTTATTTGATTGAAAAATATGTTGGATTTAAAAAAAAACCAAACGAATGTCTCGAACAAAAAAAAAAAAATAATTATGAAATTTGATACCTATATTGATTGAAAAATTATTTTTGAATTATACAGTTTACAGAAAGTAATTGACAGGAAATTATCACATCTTAGAGGAATATTATCATGTTAAAATTATTTTTACTCTGATCACTGAAGGCATATAAACAAACGAGTTTAACTACAGAAAACAATTTAGAAGCAGAACTTGAAAAAATTAAATAAAATTAGTATTTTCATATTCCTTGAAATAAATTTTGATTATAGATGGCATTTGAACTTTACATCAAAATGAAATTCAAAGAATTGAAAAGAATTTGCTAAGTTAATCTTTATTTAAAGAAAAATATTGATACAAATTAAACGAATATTCATTTCATCTTGAAAATCTACTTAATTTTTCTTTTCTTTTTATTTGACTAATTAGAATTCTCAAATGAATAAATACTATTATTAACTTAAAAGCAAACGTGCCAACTTTCATGCAAACTATTTAAAATTTTAAATATCTGCTTAATTTAACAAAAAATACATCATATTAAAGTTAGGTAAAATTACCAAAATTCTTTCGGTTCTGAGAAGTATTTTAAAAGTAAAATGAATTTAAATAATCTTCTAAAATTCTTATATATGTATTGATCAGTTTAACAATGATACTATGTGTTATTTTTCAATCCGCTTTTCAGTTGAAAAAATTAAATTAAATATCGTGGCGCCATCTATTTTATAATAGTATAAAGAATACAGTCTTGGTCAGCTAGAATAGCGGTGTCATCTATCGGTAATGATGCACATTAAAACATCGGCAAGTGAATAAATTGAGAAAATGATGCTTGCATTTTTTTATAACGTCAGCAGAATTTGTCAACACGATTAAAAGTAATTAAAAAAACAGAACAGTTTATGAAACTTTTTCAGTTTTGAAAAATGTGAAGCAATTTGTAATTTTTAACTTCAAAATGGATTTTTCTTTCGTAAAAATGACAAATGGTTAAAATGAAGATATTATTTCAATAAATGCATTGCAATCATTTTTGTATTTGCATAATATTTATTTTACATTATTTTGCATCTTTTATTAACTTATCATCATCACATTCTAGATTGTGATAGTATTTTCTTATGAAAAACACCACATATACTTTGATACATATATTTGATTCAAATTTGATAAAGTAATTTTTCAAATGTTTTGCAGTTTCTGAACTAAGCAATACGTTATTTGAAAATATTCTATAGTTGTTTTAATACTTGACAATGTGAAAAAAAGGAAAATTTCACATTATTTATTATTTGAACTTTAATATTTAAAAAATGCTATACATGAGGCTTATTTTTCAATTCAGAAACTGAGAAATATATTTTTAAAGCTATTTGTAAGATTTTGAACAAATCATTTGACAATTTTTGACTTAGAAGGCTTTGCTTTAAATTCGTTTTCAACAACAACAATAAATCCCCCCTTGTTTTTCATTTTTTGAAATTCAACTTATTTTATTTTCATAGATATTCCAATCCGTTTTTCTGCCAAAAATTTAAATATAACTCTTAAAAAGTGTTTTTCAAATTAAAGTACCCCTGAATGTAGTCGTATACCCGATTTAAGGTATCCGACTATGTTCAAAGGAAACTTTTTGAAAAACTGGATTTTTAAAAAACTATTTATGATTTTTAAATGCATTGTCAATTATAAATACTATAAAAACAAAAACTTTATTTGAAAACATAGTATATTTTGAGAAATAGAAAAATGCGCAATAAATTTTAATGAAATTTAACCAAAACGGTTAAAGCTCTGCACAAAATTGTGATGCAGTATTAATATTTGTAACAGAGAATACAATGATGAATAAAATGAACCAAAATACAAGAAAAATCTTGAGATGCAAAGAAATAATGGGGGAAAATATACGTATATAAATTCAAAACTTAATTCTTTTAAAAACACATATAAATGAAAAAGTACTTCACTCACAATAAAACTTTTGGCTCATTTCATTGCTCATACTATTTAACATACACGCTGAAATTTTTATGTAAATACCTCTATTAGTTTTTGAGATATTATATTAACGGTGGAGAATTTTTTTGAAAATTAAAGTTTTATGAAAATTGAAATTAAAGACTAATTTTTGCTGAAAAAAATATGTGACCTTGGATGACCTTGGTCAAGCCTCCCTTTTTCTTAGAAAAGATAAACGGTTTTTGAAAGAGAACATGAAATACCTATAAAAAAATTAGCTAGGTGGTTGATAACCAGTCTTTTTTAACGTAGTCGGATACCTTAAAGCAGTGATGGGGAAACTACGGCCCGCGGGTCAAGTCCGGCCCGCGGAAAGGTTTAATCCGGCCCGTTTAAGAGTGCCGTCGTGAGAATGTTTGAACCCATTCTTACTTCGTAATGTGACGACCCGCATAAAAACTACTTGCGGCGATATTCAAAACACAATAGTATTCTGGACAAATCCGACCCAAACAGCTGACTCCTCTTCGCTTGAAACTCTTCTTTGATTTTTCTCATTTTCCAAGAATACAATCTTTAAAATTCCCTATATCAAACAATAAGATTAAAAAATACGAAATTAATTTGAGAAACTATCTTCAGAATTTGAAAGGAGATTTCAGGACTTCAGAAAAATGGAACCAGAGTTTAGTATTTTTGCGACCCCATTCAATGTTAATTACGAAGAAGTTGATGCAAAATTTCAACTTAATAGAACTGAACTGTAATACTCTCCGGAAACAAACTTTTCATGCAGTACCATTACTAGAATTTTATAAAAATTTAAGTTCAGATAATTTCCGAAATCTAATTACTCATGCAATGAAGATAATGACAATGTTCGGCTCATCTTATATATGCGAACAAATCTTTTCAACAATGAAGCTTAGGAAAACTTCTTTAAGAAACAGAATTACAGATGAGCACCTTTCATCAGTTTTAAGAATTTCTGCTTCGCAAATGGAACCGGACTATGATGAAATTTTGATAAAACAGTCTCAATTTCATTTTTCTCATGCACCATCAACCAGTAATGACACCAGAAAATAAAGTGATAATACTTCACATCAAGAACTACACTAAATTCATTTTATATTTTGTGCTTATAATTTTCTTACCTTTTGCTTTTTTACCATTAAAATAATAAGTGTATGTAATAATATATGTATATGTTTATAGAACACATAAATTTTTTAATGATTAAGCATTATTCTTTGGCCCGCTACGATCGTCTAGTTATTACAAATGGCCCGTCTTAAAAAAAGTTTCCCCACCACTGCCTTAAAGCATCAATAAAACTAATTTGAGGCGACGTCGTAATTTTAAACCATGGTCAGTACGAATACACACCTGAGCTGATAGCACAGTCTTTAAGGTATCCGACTACGTTAAAAATCCTGGTTACCGAACACATTGGCAAATATTTTTTTTTATTGTTTTTTTTCTTGTAGTTCAGACTTTCCTCTTACCAAAACAGTTAATATTTTCTGGGAAAATTAAGGCCTCACTTATCATCCCGGGTCGCATATTTTTCAACTAAAATTTGTCTTTAACTTCAATTTTCTCAAAACTTTAATTTTCATAAAAATTCTCCCCCGTCAACACGATATCTCTCAAACTAACAGAGGTATTCCCATAAAAATTTCAGCGAGTGTTTTAAATAATAATGTCAATGAAGTGAACCAAATGTTTTATTGTTGGTGAAATACTCTTTTATTTATAAGTATTTTTAGAAAAATTAAGTTTTAAATTTATGGAAAAAATACACATATACGTATATTTTTACCCATAACTTCTTTGTTTCTCAAAATATTACTTAGATTTTGGTTCATTTCATTCATCACTAGCCGCCTTTGGCGACCAGCTGGTTCGCCATGAGTAATGGGTTTTAAAATTTTCAATTAAATCACATATTCATTAGCCTTGAAGTAACTCCGGGCATTGATTGGCCTGAAATTAATATTTTCTTTAAGATGATGGACTGAAAGCTCTAAAAGAACGCGTTTTTCTAGTAATATTCTTTAATTTTATAAATCAGTCAGTTTTAATGATTGATTTAGAAGTCTGATTGATGTAGCAACTTTTATTTAAAATATTAATAAAAATATTTTGTAAAATATGGCTCACAGAGCAAAGTATGAAGAAATCTAAAACTCATTATTCATAAATGCATTGTTTGACTCAAACTACATAAAATGTAATTATTTACTTCATTTAGATCAAATTAATAGTATTAAACAATATATATGCCTATTAATAATATTTTACAAATCGGCCATTGGAAAGGAATTTGAATGCATATCCTGTATAAATTCAATCCTGTATAAATAAAGATAATTTATTCAGTTAAGGATTTAAATATTGCAAACGATCATAGAATCCGTTGCTTTGCATTTATCTTTTTAGAAAATATCACATTTTATATTTCCTTTATTTTATCCCGTCACGTGTTAAAAGTTGCATTTCTTTAGATTTATTTTGTGATGATAGTTTTTTTTATTCGAACTTCAGGCATTCTTTTATTTTATCCAGTCACGTGCTAAAAACATGGTTAAAATATTTCTTTAAAAATTCGTTAAAAATAGAAGCTTACGTTATAAATTAAAAAAAAAAAACTGATACCGTTGGAAAGCTAATTTTTTTTAATCTTTAAATTGATATAAAAATCATGTTTGTGCAATAATATTTTCGTAAGTTATAGCGGATAAACGTCGAAATTTCGCTTAAATTTTAGTTAATTCAAATTCTAACTAAAAATTCGAAAAAAGGGCTCCGAGATGCACATTCCCGACCTCCAAGGTATACATGTACCGAATTCGGTAGCTGTGGGTCCAACGCTCTGGCCTGTAGATCGCCAACACGCACACACACACACACATTGAGCTTTATTATAAGTATAGTTTATATTCTTTAACTTGTGTACACAGAAAAATAGAATTTGCTTCACTATAATTTTGTGTAGAGTGTTAACCGTTTTGGTTAAATTTCCTTAGAATTTCCAAGCAATTTTCCTATTTCTCAAAATATATTATATTTTCAAATAATTATGTTGTATTTATAGTATTTTATATAATAATTAACAACATATCTAAACACCATGGATTTAAATGGTTTTTAAAAAAACTAATTTTTAAAAAAAATTCCTTCCAACGTAATCGAATACCTTAAGTGGATATATTGAAAGTTTCATCAGTAAAAATGCTATCAATGGCATTGTTTGGCTAAATTTACATCAGAAATCATCCATGCAATGTTTCCAAGATACGTTGGTTTAGTTTAGTTGCATTAACGTCCCGTTGTAAAGCAATAATATGGCTATTTTGGGACGGACCTCGTCATTTTGAACCACGGTAAGATTACGAGGACGACACCTGAACTTTCACCCCCCCTCTCCATACCATACCTGCGGGAGTACAGATTTAACTTGCAAGAGACCCTTTCACACGACGGTTCTTCGGTGGAATCGAGTCTCGAACCTGAAACCCTCCGGTTCCGAAGCCGAGACCTTACCACCAGGCCACCGCGGCCCTTATCATTCAATATGTTCCGGCCAAGGTAGGATTTCCTTCTTTTGGGCTTAATTTGATTTGAAACGTTTTTTAAAATCAGACGTAAACTAAGGAATGTAGCACATATGTATGCAGCATGTCTTGTTATTTGCACACGCGCAGTTTGAGATTGGTTCGCATGCATAAGTGCAAAGCACAGATGCTGCTGTTTATTTCTGATGTTCTCTAACCCAACATTTCTTTTATCTAAGTTTTCCACATAGCGCAACAAAAGAAGATTTTTTTTTTTTTTATCATTTAATGTGTTCCGGCCAAGGTTGGATTTCCTTCTTTTGGATGTAATGAGATTTGAATTGCTTTTTAAAATCAGACGTAAACAATGAAATGCATCGCATAACGCACTTACATTTTGCACATGCGCAATTTGAGGCTTTCCCAAAAGTGCACAATAATTAAACCCGCAGTTATAAAATTCGTTTATAGTTATTTTTAAATTTTAATATGACTTTAATGTACTAAAACATTCTCCAATAAATGTCTTACAAATATTTTTAATATCCGTTGACTATTTCTCGAATTTTTGCGGTTCAAACATACAGACGCTCTCATGAGGCTTTCTTTTATACTATCTATATAAATAAAAAGGATTGTTGGTCTGTATGTTTTTTTAATCTGAAATCCACCATTTCCGAAGCCGAGACCTTACCACTAGGCCACCGCGTCCTCCCAAGATAAGTTGGAGGATGGAGAGTGGTATGATGCAATCCCTTTAAATCAAACAATGGGAATAGGGAGGATTGTGGTTTAGATAACGATTTATTTGGTTAAATCATGAACACTTATTATTATTTTGTATCTAAATACAATGCGAAATTTTGAAGCGTTGTGTGAGCAAAACAGTTTCCAAAACTTTCTTTGTAGGGTATATCTTTTTTCATTATTAAAGTTAAGATAGCATTTTAAGGTATTCGACTACGTTCGAGTAATTTTTTTTGAAAAATTTGATAGTTTTAAAACTATATAAAACTATGGTTTTTAGATGTATTGTCAGTTTTAATACAAAATACCATAAATGCAAGAAAATTATTTTAAAATATAATATGTTTTGAGAAATAAGAAAATTTGTAGTGAATTCTATTGTAATTTAACCAAAACGGTTTACACTCTTCACAAAACTGCAATACAGCAATCCTTTTTTTCTTTTTACTCAAATTATAGAATATATTGATGGATGAAATGAACCAAAATCTAAGAAAAATGTTCAAATGCAAAGAAGTTATGGGGAAAAATATACGACTATATGTATTTTTTCCAGAAATTCTCAGCTTAATTTTTCTAAAAACACCTATAAATGAAAAAGTATTTCACCAACAATAATACTTTTAGTTCATTTCATTGACCATATTATTTAAAACACACATTGAAATTTTTATGTAAATAACTCTATTAGTTTTTGAGAAATCTTGTTAACGGTGGAGAATTTTTATGAAAATTAAACTTTTGAGAAAATTGAAAGACAAATTTTAGGTGAAAAACACCCTAACCTGGAGGATAGGCCAGTGTTTCCTTTTCATAAAAAAGATAAATTGTTTTGGAAAGACGAAAGTCTGAACTACAAGAAACAACAATAAAAAAATATTCGGCAATGTGGCCAATAAGCACTGGTTTTACCGTAGTCGGGTACCATAAGATAACAGTAAATAATAAATTAGTTTATGTTTAGCAATAGTTTAAAGCATATAAACTACTCATAGAAAACGGAATTTAATAGTTTCGTTCTTTATTTTTATTTATCATTATTATTATTATTATTATTATTGAGTAGTCATCAATACCATTCTATTTTTTATTTAAAAGGACGTCAACATGCATTGACTTAAAGCATTCATCAGCAAATGTTAGGACATTCTAAAATTAACAAAAGTGGTCGCGTACAAGCAAATAAAAGTTTTATTACATTCGCCAACCCTCAAAAAATTGTTCTGTTACGAGTGCTCAGATTTTTATTTTCAGTGACCTGCACAAGAGATTTGTGTGCTTCGTAGCATGATAAAGAAAGTCGGTGCTTGAGTATTATTAACCACACTCTGTAGCTGAACAATATTTTTGAAAAAGTTTATTGGAGTGAAATTTTTGGCGATTGATCCCTGAAATACAATTAATACACAAGTACCAGTAAACTTTTTTTTGGACCGATTAAAACTAAATTATATATAGGACTATAACTGTCGTAAAAAATACATAAGAGTTTTTTTCTCATATTTTCATATAAGCAAAATTACAGACTGACAGACGATCAACCAGTTGACTATAATATTTCAAAATTCAATTTAGATTTACATTTTAAATGCTAAAATTGTATATCAAGTTATCGATCTAATTTTCTTCTTTTTTCACTCATTCATACAGTCGGTCAGACAGACTTTTTGCGAATGGATTTCGATCAAAAATGGATAGGAATCTATTCCAAAAATAGACATATTGTTTTGATTTTTAATTTAATCTCCACATAAACAGTTATAAATTAACATATATTACAAAATTATTGAAATAACAAAACCATTAACTTTACAGTTTCAGAGTTTAAAAACAATTGAAGGTCGTTGAATACGTTCAAAAGCCTTTTTATACTCCCTCATATATGAGGTTTTGTAACATCTAAAAATTCGAATTCGAGATTTCGACTAATCTTCATGTTTCAGAGCTTTCTGTGTTGGAAAAAATAAGATTCCCTTTCTATTATTTATTTATTCATTGAAATTATGTCAACTTCTCTAACTGAATGTCTGTGAATACAACAACTTAAAAGTGTTGTGAACTAATTGGATGAAATTTGGTATATTGACTAATATCTAAGTTTACAGATTTCTATCAAATTTTGAACGAAATTCATTCACATGAAGTCTGTCAGTTTGACTGTATGACTAAAAGTGAACTAGATAATTCCAAAATACAAAGGACTAAGTCGACAAAATTTGGTACTCAGGTTTGTCATCAGAAATTAAGGTTCTTATAAAAGTATGAACATATATGTCAAACGATTTGGGATTAGATGGAAATTTCATTTTCTAGTTGCAAAATGGATTATAAAATGCAAAGAACTAAGTCGACAAAATTTGGTACTCAGGTTTGTCATCAGAAATTAAGGTCCTTATAAAAATATGAACATATATTTTCAAAAGATTTGGTTTTAGATGGAAATTTCACTTTCCAGTTGCAAAATGGCGCAACATAGAATGCCTGTTACGCCAAAATGTGGCGTCTTTTTCATTGTAAACAGCAGTTATACACACCATTACAGTTTCCAAATATCTGTGTTATCGTAAATCTGTGGGTCATACTCGAAACTGTGGTCCAGAAACACAAATTTGCAAACAAACAATTAAGGTATCCGACGATATCCAATTAAGGTATAAGGTAGGCCATTTAAGGTATCCGACTACGTTCAGAGGAAAATTTTAGAAAAATTGAATTAAAAAAAAACTATTTAGAAATATGGATTTTAGAAGTATTGTCAATAACAACACAAAATATTTTAAATACAGCAAAATTATTTGAAAACATAATATATTTTGAGAAATAGGAAAATTTAAAGTAAATTTTAATGAAATTTGAAAAAAAATTGTTAACATTCTACACAAAATTGTAATGCAGAAATCCTATTTTACTTTGCACACAGGTTATGGAATATAATGATGAATGAAATGAACCAAAATATAAGAAAAATCTTGAGATGCAAAGAAGATATGGGTAAAAATATATGTATATATGTCTTTTTTTACCATAAATTCACAACTTAATTTTTCTAAAAACATCCATAAATGAAAAAGTATTTCACCAACAATAAAACTTTTGGCTCATTTCATTGCCCATATTATTTAAAAAACACGCTGAAATTTTCATATAAATTTCTCTATTAGTTTTTGAGATATGATGCTAACGGTAGTGAATTTTTATGAAAATTATTTTGAGAAAACTGAAGACAAATTTTAGTTGAAAAATATCTGACCCTGGATGATAGGTCAGGCTTTCCTTTTCCTAGAAAAGATAAACTGTTTTTTGAAAAGAGGAAAGTCTGAATTACAAGAAATAAGAATTTAAAAAACATTCGTCAATGTGGTCGATAACCACTGTTTTTAACGTAGTCGGATACCTTAAAACAAGTGGTGCAAGAAAAATGGGGTAAAATATCTTCAGATACCATCAAAAGTTTGTCTAATCGGCACCAATACGCTTAGAGGCAATTATAAAAGCCAAAATACATACAACTAAATACTGGCACTTTCTTTGTATGCGAGATATTGCAAAAATTTTACTGTCTTATTCTAAATTTTTTGGGATAAAAATCTATGCATGTTTATTTGAAATGCTTCTGAAACTTTTCAGTTTCAAAGATTTTTGGTTGATTGTTTTTTTTTTTCATTTTAATTTAAATTAAAGCTTTTGTCATGTGTAAAAATAAAAACCTATTTAAGGTATCCGACTACGTTAAAAAAACATTTTTGAAAAATTGAATTTTTTAAATTTTATTTTAAATTACGGTTTTTAGATGTGTTGTCAATTATGATACAAAAATACTATACATACAACAAAATTATTAAAAAATATATTATATTTTGAGAAATAGGGAAATATGTATTAAATTTTAATGAAATTGAACCAAAACGGTTAACATTCTACACAAAATTGTTATGCAGCAATCATATTTTTCTTTGAACACAAGTTATGGAATACAATGATGAATGAAATGAATCAAAATATAAGAAAAGTATTGAGATGCAAAGAGGTTATGCGTAAAAATATACGTATATGTGTATTTTTTCCATAAATTTAAAGCTTAATTTTTCTAAAAACACTTATAAATGGAAAACAATTACATCCACAATAAAAATTTTGGTTCATTTCATTGCCTACATTATTTAAAACACACGCTGAAATTTTTATGTGAATGCTTCTATTAGATTATTGAAATATCCTGTTAACGGTGGAGAATTTTTTTGAAAATTAATGTGGTGGTGGTGATTCTAATGCCACTTGGTCATACCAAGCACGAATGAGAGGAGCTCTTTCGAATTAAGGCAGAGGTATGCGCCTTTCGTTGTTAACGAGCACCGTAAGATGAAAGTACGATTTTGCTCGAACACACTCGACACAACCCTTTTTAGGGGGGCTCGAACTCATTAATACACTCATTCATCCATCCGCAAATCAGAATTTAGATTCAAATCATCCCTGATTCAGTACCCCCAGAGGTATCGTTTTGTTATGGGAACTCGGAGGACTTTGCAGTCGCGACATATTTAACGTGCCACAACTGCCATTAGCCAAAACGGCGGTCTTTGGCCGAGACGAGGACAAAACCCTCGACCTTTCGGTTACGAGACTGACGCTCTACCAACCAGGCTACCGCGGCCTCAAAAATTAATGTTTTGAGAACATCGATGTGAAAGACAAATTTTAGCTGAAAAAATATGCAGCCCTGGATGACAGGTCATGTCTTCCTTTTCCTAGAAAAGACACACTGTTTTGGAAAGAGGAAAGTCTGAACTACAAGAAAAAACAATATAATAAAAATTCGCCAACGTGGTCGATAAACAGAATTTTTAACAAAGTGGGATACCCTAAAACATCTCGGTAAATGTGTTATTTACATTCAAAGTTGGATTCATCATGTAAAAGTATAGTGTATTCTCAATTGTTTGATTCCCTTTGGTGAGGGGTGGCCTGGTGGTAAGGTCTCGGCTTCGGAACCGGAGAGTTTCGGGTTCGAGACTCGATTCCACCGAAGAACTGTCGTGTGAGGGTGGTCTCTTGCACGTGAAATCCGTCTGGCCAAACGTCCTCTCTCTGGTGTGGTGTGGAGAGGAGGGTGCCAGTTCAGATGTCGTCCTCGTCATCTGATCTTGGTTCAAAATTACGAGATCCGTCCCAAAATAGCCCTCGTGTTGCTTTAAACGGGACGTTAATATAACTAAATTAAACTAAACTTGATTCCCTTTATATATAACTTATGCATTCTATAATTGAAGTGCATTTCTCAAAAATGTACAAAAGTCATTCCGAGAAAATAATCCCCCTTAAAAAAAGGCATTCAAAATACATTAAAAAAAGAAAACTGTACAAAAGAAAATTTATTAATTTCTTATTAAGGGAAATAAAATTTTCATATAAAAAATAAGAAATTGAAAATAAGCTACTTTTTGCAATACAGTAAGCTTGAATAGGAGAAGTCTAAGGCGTGCGTGAAAAATCACACATCTTGCCACGTGACATTCGAAACGAATCGGAGATGTATTTCATACTTAGTCATCTTATATGGCATTCTAAAGAATCCATATTAAAAATTTGAAATATGAATCGTTACACACATTGGCGGCTAATTTCAGGCATTTTATGCAATGCCTTATAGAATCGCATTATTATATTAAATCTGCCATTATACCGGAAGCCGGATTTAATATGTTGCCGGTGCATATCCAAGGAAATAATACTTGAAAAATCAAATAAAATTAGATAATTCCTAAATTGCACAATAAACTGTAAATATTTTTAAGAAAAAACACTTTGAGGCCACAGGAGTTATTAAAAAATTCGAACGATTTTACGAAGGAACGATTTTACTTCTCAGAAATTAAGAATATTGAATATTATGCTTTTGGCAGATTCGCCAATCATAATTCTCGTTAAAATTTTCAATTACATATGCAAATTTTATAATACTTGTCTTTAATAGCTTCTTCATCAAAGTATATTTTTAAGCATCAAAATTTGAAAGTCATATTATTCACTCACATTATTATAAAAGTATTAAGTTGAAATGAATTACCTCTCGAATTTTCTATCGGCTCTCATAAAATTTAATTAATTAATTAGTCATTAAAATAAATTGGAAACGATTAAACTGCAATAAATATAAAAACCTTTTTTCTGATACTAAATAAAATTTACTAAACTAAACGTTTTTACACATGAATATTGAAAATACAGTTATTCAGCATTTGAATTTTATTTGAACTACAGAATGATTTTCATTATTTATATAAGATCTCAAGAATTATTCAGCAAAAATTTCTCAGATTCGCCTTAAAATTTAGTTATTAGTTATACTTTCAAAAAGATTTAAATGACGTGAATAACTATTTCACTTTTTTTTGGGTATATAAATATGTTTCAAAAAATTATGAAATTTTATACAGCCCTTCGGTCCTAAGGAATCCTATTCTATAAAATATTTTTAACGCATTAACTTTTAAATAAGTTAATGGACTTTTCTGTCTTCTACTTTTAAATTTAATCGATTTATAAAATTTTGAATAGAATAATTTATAACAATCAACATTTTTATATCTTTAGGTATCATCTTTGCAACGTTTGATGAAGCGGTCTAAAGTCACCCGTTTTTATTGAATAGTGATATTCAAATATTCAAAAATCAGTCAGTTTTAGAGTCTGACTTAATTGATTGAAATGTAACTCTTTTTATTTAAAATATTAGTGTCTGAAAAAATATTTAGTAAAAGAGTATTCACGGATAAGAGGATTTAGATAAAAGCTGAACATTCTTCATTTATTGCAGCAATTGTAGATTCATGTTACATACTATGCAATTATTTTCTTCACTTAAATCGTCTTTATACATGTATTTAGATTATTAAAGTTTTACAAATTAGCCATTGGTGCTTGAAATGAAAATAATAATTCAAACTGTCTTAAATAAAGTTGATTTTATTGAATTAATAATACTGTAAAAATCATAAAATATTGTCTTTTCAGAAAAAGTCCTATTTCACATTTATTTCATTTCATACATACACGTGCTGGAAATTACTTTTTTATATATTTAATTTGCAATAATAGATTATTTATTTTTTAATTTGAGATTCAGTCAATTTGATGGCAACACGTTGATAGCTGATTTTTCCCCATACTTGCGAAACGTGCTCGTGCAGATTAAATTTTATTTTATGGGAAAGAAATTGTTGGAAATATGGTTAAAATCTATACTTATAATAAAGCTCAATGTGTGTGTGTGTGTGTGTGTGTTGGCGCTGTACAGGCCAGACCGTTGGACCTACAGCTACCAAATTTGGTACATGTATACCTTGGAGGTCGGGAATGTGCACCTCAGAGCCCTTTTTTCGAATTTTTAATTAGAATTTGAATTAATTAAAATTTAAGCGAAATTTCGACGTTTTTCCGCTATAACTTCCGAAAATATTATCGGATAAACATGATTTTAACACCAATTTAAAGATAAAAAAATTAGCTTTCTAATAGTATCAGTATTTTAACATTTAACTTAAGCTTCTATTTGTAATGAATTTTTAAAGAAGCATTTCAACTATATTTTTCAACAAATATTTCGGACAAAACAATAAAATTTAATCTGCAGGAGCACGTTACGAGTGGAAGGGAAAAAATTATCTTTTATCAATAGGTTGCCGTCAGATAGATAAAAACTCAAATTAAAAAATAAATAATTATTGCAAATTAAACATTTAAAAATGCAATTTTCAGCACGTGTCTGCATGAAATGAAATAAATATGAAATATGTTTTTTCTTTTTAAAAAAAGAAAATGCAAAGAATTTTTTGTGACTTTTACAATATTATTAATTAAATAAATCAGCTTTGTTTAATAATAGAAATACATCTATAAAAAAGTCTAAATGAAGTAAATAGCTGCATAGTATGTAGCACGAGTCTATAAATGCTTTAAAAAATGAAGAATATTTAGCTTTTAATTAAAAAGAGATGAACTTGTGATATCAGTGTTTTAATGTATAACTCAAGCTTCTATTTTTAACGAATTTTTAAAGAAATATTTTAACTATGTTTTTTTGAGCACGTGACTGGATAAAATAAAATAAAACAATGCCGGAAGTTCAAATAAAAAAAAACTATCATCGCAAATCAAATCTAAAGAAATACAACTTTCAGCATGTGACTGGATAAAATAACATAAATATAAAATGAGATATCTTCTAAAAAAATAAATGCAAGGCAATGGATTCTATGATCGTTTGCAATAGATATATAATTAATTCCATAAATTATCTTTATTTACAGTAAACCTGGTTGAATTTAGACAGGATATACATTGAAATCCCGACTTAATGGCATATTTCTATAATCTTTTGTAATATCTGTATCATTAATTCAATAATTTTTCCCTTTTTTTGCTTTCTTTAAAAAACATATTTAACATTTTGGCAACATTACCGAAAAAAACATTTTTAATATTTTGGAAGCATAATCGATAAATTGTTAGAGCATTAAACTCAAAAAGTTTTTTCGAATTAAGTTACCGACTCTCTAACTACTAATAACTGAATCTTTTAACTTTAACTATTTCTTAAATTTTGGCTAATGAATATGTGATTTAATTGAACATTTTAGAACGCATTACTCATGGCGAACAAGCTGGTCGTCAAAGGCGGCTAGTAATTACATAAAAATGCATAAAATATAGAAATTAAATTTCTGTGTTAAAACATTAGCATCATTAAAAAGATATTTTTAAAAATCTTCAATATGATGCAAAATTCAATTTTCTGCTGTAATATTTTCTGAGATTATTGCAGAAAAACGCCAAAAATCCTCTTAATTTTTAATCAGTCTAAATTCTAATTAAAAAAAAACGTTCTGAGGTGCCCATTTCCACCCCCCCCATGGTATACATGTGCCAAATTTGGAAGTTGCAGGTAGAATGATCTGGTCTGTAGAGCGCCAATATACACACACATTGAGCTTAATTAAAAGTATAGATAAGATATATTCATATTTAAAAAAAATCGATTTTTCAATATAATTATCAATTATAATATAACTAAACTAAATTAAATTCTTTTATATCAACAATTGGCTGAACAAGAATAAGATCTTTGTCCTAGACAGATAGATGGATTGGCAAGTATGCAGATATAAACACACTGGCTACCCCCTACCTTCTATTTAAAGATATTCGGAATCAAACTAATTGACAGGACTTCGCAACAGTAACTCTCTAGGGGATATAACGTTTTCACGATAAGTGACATTTCCAGCCATTCACGATAAGTGACATTTCCAGCCATTCACGATAAGTGACATTTCCAGCCATTCACGATAAGTGACATTTCCAGCCAGCTGTGTCACCATCTACTAAAGCCCTCCATTGTTAAATGCCTCCAGATTACTAGATGTGGGATCGTCTTCAAGCGAGTGATCATCGCATCTGGTCATTAGTGACACCACAGCTGAAAGACATGTGGGTTTTCATCCCATATGTACACAATCCACAAAAATAACAAACCCACATGTGCGTTTTCTTCGTTTAAGATCAATTTATTGCACCTTCAAGGGGAAGGAGTGTCACAGCATCTAGATGCTAAAATTCTCCCATTGTGAAGGGACTATCATTAACATATGTTCCAAATTGGTCAGTTACAACGGTGCATCATTAACGGACATTTCCACCATCAACTGCCGCCCGGGGGCATTTTGCTGAACAACTATTGTGCAATAGAGAGCTCAAGTGCATCAGTGTGAAATGAAAGGCGGGGATTGGACAGAAATAAAAGGGGGGGGGGGGGAGAGAGAGAGAGAGAGAAGAGAGGAACTTCTTGGGTAGCGGACTGCTGAATTACGCTCCACAAGTTGAAGTTCGGTGGATTCTTATAATTTTCCCTGGAGCAGCGTTAAGTAACAACCTGTTAGTTTCTTATGGTATTATTTCTCCGGAGGGATTTAGAATTTCCACGATAAACCTTCAACCTTCGACTGTTGTGTAAACATAAAATATTTTAACCTTGATTAGAGCAAGTTGTTCTTATGTAAATATATGGTTGTAAATAAACGAATTGTCTGAAATTCTGCACTCTTATTTGATCATTTGGGATCAAGACATTTACACTACATACCTCAAATCATTTCGGCAATGCATAATTAGGGCGACATAGAGAAGATTAGCTAAACTTGCATTTTGCTGGACAACTATTGGGCGATAGAGAGATCAAGTGACCAATGTGAAAGGCAAGACGGAGACTGGATAGAGATACGGAGTTTTTTTTTGAAGAAGAAAAAGAGAGACACTTTTTGGATTGCGGACTGGTGAATTATGCTCCACCTTGGAGTAGCCGTGTTAACTAACAATCTGCCAGTTTTTTGTGGTGTTATTTCTCCGAATTGATAGAAAACTCTTTTCAAGATAAACCTTCAACCTTCGACTATGGTATAAATATCATCAACTTCCAAATGATGTAAATATCACATATTTAAACCTATATTAGAACAAGTTGTTCTTCTGTAAATATATGGCTGTAAATAAAGGAATTATCTGAAATTCTACTCTCTAATTTTAAAATTCGGGATCAAACACTACAAGATAGATATTATCTGAATTCAAAATTTATTGATAAAAATCTACAATCTTTGTCAAAGTCACTAAATTTCACCCGTCTAGTTTCAGTTCGTCCATTTTGTATATTAGGTTCACAGTCAGATAGGCAGAATGTTTTTCTCAGACTCAGGAGGTCTGAAATGTGAAAGTTTGTCAAAATCTCAAATTCGATTTTCTTTTTATGATTATAATACCAAAACATATTTTTTTTTAAAAGTCTGAAACATAGAAATTAACAAAAATTTAGATGTCAATTTGTTTTTGGCGATTACAATTTTTTTCTTCGAATCTTTCGTTTATAAGAAATGACAAAATAAGGAAATGAAGGCAAAGGAAGTTATATGAATATAAAATTAGTTTATGGAATAAACATTTGTTACGAAGCATACGTTTAACAACTAATGCTCATTTTCGACGCAACAAGAAATAGAAGAAAAAAGCAGTGATTAATAATAAAAATCAGTAAAATAAAATTTAAGCTGAAATGTTCTAGCAGTATCCGAACAATGTTGCTTAAGGTATAGCATTTAAAAAGAAAAGTTAGCTTTAAGCTAAGTCTGATTCGATTGCAGCTCGAGTGAAGTTCAATCTAGTTTAGTATATTAACGTCCCGTTGTAAAGCAACACGAGGGCTATTTGGGGATGGACCTCGTAATTTTGAACCACGATCAGATGACGAGGACTACACCTGAACTGGCACCCCCTCTCCACATCATACCACACCACACCAGTGGGAGGACGTTTGGCCTGACAGATTTCACGTGAAAGAGATCCCCTCACACGACAGTTCTTTGGTGGAATCGAGTCTAGAAATTGAAACACTCCGGTTTGAATCCGAGACTTTACCACCAGGCCACCGCGGCCCTGCAGCGCGAGTGAAAGACAGACGGTTACTTTGCACAACAGAAGACTCTTCTTCCATTAGTGTGGACATTCTTTCTTTGATATTCCATAACCGAACGCTCCTTTCCTCTACATTTTCATTATCACCCAACAAACGAAGCATTTTCCGTTTTAATATGGTCTCACCAAGGTAGGATTTCCTTTTTTTAGGTACAATGAGTTTTGAATCGCTGTTCAAAATCAGACTTAAACAAATAAATGTATCGCATATCTCATACCACAGCTCTTGATATCTGCGCATGCGCAGTTTGAGGTTTTCGTACATGCGTTGTTAAATCCACAGCATCAATACTGTTTTTACGCATGCGCGAATCGTAGTAGGAAAATAATTAAAATCGCAATTGTAAAACTTTATTTTATTTTGATATGACTTTAATACACTAAAATCTTTCCCAATAAATATCCTATAAAATGGTACAAATAACTCCAATATCCATTAACTATTGCTCAAGTTTTTTTTTTCAAATATACAAACGCTTTTAGGATAGTTAATTTTGTAATGTATAGTGATTAAACAGATTTCAGAAGAAAAAAAATTTCGAATAAAGATTTTCTTCTGACATCTCTGATGCACATTTTTATTGCCTTTTGTTGTTCGATGTCACTTGGTTGCTGCACGTGCGCGGTCTTATCATTACAGCTTAGCACATTTTTTAAATGCCAAGGCGATTTTATTAGATAAAAAAAATTCTTCGACGCATTCACAATTTTTTTAAATTAAATTTTTCGAGCAATGCATTACTGAAACTCTTTTTTTCGACAAAAAAATTATAAAAGTGAACGTGAAAAACCAGGAGTTCGTTTTATGAATATATATTTATGAACTTTGTACGATTTTGCTGTTTTTAATTTTTAAAAAGGGATTCTTAATATTGTTTAGAATGGAATTACTAAATCATTACGAAATTACTAATTTATATTTTTAAATTAAAATATAAATTATAAATACACCGTTCCATTTTACATGGTATTTTCAGAAATATATCAATCTACTAGTAATAAAAATGAATATGTGCATGTTGACCTTCAACAGACTGCGCTATTTATCCTTCGAGCTGGAAAATTTGACACTTATTCACTTTGTCGAATGGTAATGTGTTATTATTATTTTGAAATTTGTATTAGAATTTTATTGAATTGCAAATTAAACGAAATTTAGTAGATTTTTTGCCATTATTTCTGAATGTTGCAAAAAATTGTTTGCCACAACTCCATCGCAGCAGAGTTACAGTGTATTCAATGACAACAACAGAATACCTTCGGAAGAAATCACTTCTTTGTTTCAAAATTGCTCAGCATTAATTCAGTTCATCATACAGAAAGACGATTGAACAAACAGAAAAAAATCACATACTCTGTGCAGATAACCCATGCAATCTGACCAAGAGTATTCAGTCAAGAGAGTTTAAGGCAAAATCTTTAAATTAAGAGAGTTCAAGTCAAGAGAGGTAAAGCCCTGAAAACATTCTATTAAGGGAAGGCATCAAAGTCAAAACATCTTGTTAAATATAAAACACACCGGAAGTCACTGCCTCCCCGATGAATTTCGATCAGGTGATCAAAATGCGATTTCACGGAAAAAATACGTGACGTTCTGCATAAAGGGCAATGAGACAATTTACACTTTTTGGTCAACAGAAGTTTGTAATGCAGCTTCCCAGTATGGTTAGTTCAATCACTAAAAAGACCGTTTTATGATTAGCTCTGTTGGATGCTAATCGGATGCCCAACTAGTGATCACAGGCCTTAGCTACAAATATGACGATCATTTGGCGATAAATTTGGGGGCAGAAATAGATAATACTTCCAGAGCTTTAGCGATTTAACTAATAGGAACCAAGATATGGCTGATTCTTCAAGAGCCTCCTTGTCGAATAGCTGTGTCAATCCAGCTAAGTGCAAGCGTTGTAAGAAGCTCAAGCGGTTACCGAATTGAGCTGTGTGCGGAGAAATGTTGTTAACAGTAGAAGCAGCACTGAGTCATGTGAGGAGTAGCCAACGGTGAAGTAGTGAGTTGGCAGTTGGATTCAGCTAAAGCGAGGAGACAGTGGAGGATTTGAGCCGTTTGGTTTAGTTTAGTTTAGTTATATTAACGTCCCGTTTCAAAGCAACATGAAGTCTATTTTGGGACGGACCTCGTAATTTTGAACCACGATCAGATGACGAGGACGTCACCTGAACTGGCACCCCCCTCTCCACACCACACCAGCGGGAGGACGTTTGGCCTGACAGATTTAACGTGCAAGAGACCCCCTCACACGACGGATCTTCGGTGGAATTGAGTCTTGAACCTGAAACTCTTCGGTTCCGAAGCCGTGACTTTACCACCAGGCCACCGCGGCCCTTCGAGTCGTTTGGAGAAACCGTACAGCATGATTACGGTGATTCCATCCTTCCGCTGAATTCTGTCTGGTCGCTTTGTATGCTGTGCTTACTATTACTACCGATTACTATTTGTGGGCTACTGTTTATTGTAGTGTACTGCAGTGTGTTTCCTGTGTTTGCCTTGGCTGTATATTTGCTGTCTTTGCACGTGTCCTTCATTTTAATAAAAGTCGTCGTCTGTCACTGAGGTCTGTTGATTGCGTTTCTTCATTAACTAACATATCGGAAAAGAGCCCTGATTTTCCCGCCATATACCCAGTACAAGCTTACCCGGTGGCTTTACGGACTTAGGGAAATTGAAGTTCCATGACAATATAGTACAGCTTGAAAACTGTTTTGCATCATATTAAAATTTTAAAATTGTTGTTTTATTGATATAAGTTGGATGCTGTACCAATTTTTCCCGAATTCTGAGATTTTTTCAATATAATTTCTCAGAGGCATCAGAAGCATTTAGTGCAGGGTTGCCCTTAAAATCAGGCAAAAATATATCATGTGTGGTTTTCTGTATTTGTATATGCAGTATAAGAGGAAGCACGCGAATAACACTGATGTGCTAATTACGGTGAAATAATGATACCCTATAGGTACTTAAAAGCAGAATAAGCAAAGGAAAAAAAAAAGAAGCTAATATTACCTGAAATAATAAAACAATGGAGGGGCTATAATTTAAAGTTCCACTTTGAAATTGTCATAAAAGGAAAACTACGAGAACAAATGTTACCAAACTTGATAATAGTTTAAAGGAGATCAAGGAAATTTCTTGTCCATCAAAAAAATTTCAAAAACTCATTTTTGTTTAATCGTCACACACACACACACACACACACACACACACACACACACACACACACACACACACACACACACACACACACACACACACACACACACACACACACACACACACACACACACACACACACACACACACACACACACACACACACACACACACACACACACACACACACACACACACA
>JAPMOQ010000470.1:0-11440 GCA_026543055.1 Argiope trifasciata | reverse complement strand
CACACACACACACACACACACACACACACACACACACACACACACGCCCGCCCGCACGCCCGCCCACACGCACACGCACGCACGCATTTAATCGTTTCTGAAACGTGTTACAAAGCATGTTCAGTGTGTGTTATCTCAAAAGCACTGTTTATGGTGATAATTTGGAGGAACTGAAAGATGCGATACACTGACAAGTGCGTAACATTCCTTCTGATATGCTAAAAACTATTGGTGGGAATGCAGTAATGCGACTTAACTTGCTTTTAGAAAATGGTGCACGCCATACTGTACATGCTTTGTAACACGTTTCAGGAATAATTAAACACATTTAAACCGGTGTCTTCGGACCCTATTTTGCTTACCAATATTGCACACGGCACTGTTTTCTTCCTCGATGGTGAGTTTTTGAACTTTTTTGGAAGAGAGAGTAGAAAGTCCCATGGCCTCCTTTAAACTATAACCTAGTTTGATAATATTTGATCCAGTAGTCTTCCAAGACCATTTCAAAGTGGAACTTTAATTATAACCACCCTATAAATAATCTGAATGTTTATATTTACATACTAAAATTCACACACACATATCAATTTCTTATATTTATTATTGCCTACAATTTTTCAAGTTAAATTCACATGTTAAGGGAAAAATATTAACAACTAGACGCCTTTGGCGACCAGCTGGTTCGCCAAGAGTAATGGGGTCTAAGATTTTCAATTAAATACTTATGTGCCTTGCTCTCTTTATAATTTCTCTGCCAGATATACTTAGACTTCGAAAGTCACGTAACACTGATTTACTAAATTAATGATATAGATGTTGCAAACGATCATAGAAACCTTTGTCCTGTATTTCTTTTTTAGAAAACGTAACATTTAATATTTATTTAATTTCATCCAATCACGTGGTGAATGTTACATTTTTTTTTCGATTTAATTTGCAGTCATAGTTAATTTATTTTTTAATTTGAACTTCTGTCAGTATGATTTCAACAGTTTAATAAAAGCTATTTTTTTCCCTTTGCTCGTTCATTATTTATTTTAGAAAATGTCACATATTATATATTTTTTATTTTATCCAGTCACGTGCTAAAAGTTGCATTTCTTTACATTTAATTTGTAATGATAGTTTTTTTTTTAGTTTGAACATCCGTCAATAGGATGGCAACATGATAAAACCTAATTTTTCCCCCTTGACGTGCTCGTGCAGATTAAATTTTATTGTTTTGTCCGAAATATATTGTTGTAAAACATGGTTAAAATATTTCTTTAAAAATTCGTTAAAAATAGAAGCTTAAGTTATACATTAAAACACTGATACCATTAGAAAGCTAATTTTTTAATCTTTAAATTGATGTAAAAATCATGTTTGTGCGATAATATTTTCGGAAGTTATAGCGGAAAATCGGCGAAATTTCGCTTAAATTTTAATTAATTCCAATTCTAATAAAATATTCGAAAAAAGGGCTCCGAGGTGGACATTCCCGACTTCCAAGGTATACATGTACCAAATTTGGTAGCTGTAGGTCCAACGGTCTGGTCTGTAGAGCGCCAACACACACACACACACACACACACATTGAGCTTTATTATAAGTATAGATTTATCTCATGTTCTTTAAATTAAAACCACTCAAAATTAAGGACTCAGATGAAATAAAGCAAGATGAAACACTCTTACTATCATGTGATACAAACCATTTAATTATCACTTAAAAAAAGTTTTAAGAAGTTGTCTTTGCATTTACATACTTGTGTATTAATTCCTGTAACTTTTGGTGATTTTTTTTTTGTTATCTATTTAGTCAATTCATCAAAATCCATATTACGTTTGTTGTATTCTTTTACATTAAGAGTTTTTTTTTTTAAATTTTCATCAAGCTTCAAAATATTTCATATCTGCTAATTTTTTTGATCTTATAATCGGAACGTTTAAAGCTCCTTCATAGAAATTATACCTAGGGTTGTGCCAATGTTTGATTTATTGAATAAATTTTTTTTTGTAAAGTTGATTTTTGATGTCCGTTTCCGAAAAATATTGATTTATCGAAACCATAATCATGAATAATAGTTCTTGATAAATCTCAATACAAGGAAAATTCATAATTTGCATTTCCAATTTCGTTTTTGTTACCGATGAGGGTTTGTTTTTGTTGCTATTCATTCTTTTTGCTTTCAAACATAATTTTTGCTAATTTTTATATGAAAACTGTCTTATTCTAACATATAAAAATACATGTTTTAAGCATCTCATTTGGAGTAAACTGTTTTCTATTCTTAATTGAATGGCACCATTATGAAAAATAATTCTGGTTATCAGTAGGTTGGTAACTGACCTTTTTTTAATCGCTGAAAATTCTTCTCCATAAATAAAAGCAAAAAGGATGGATTCGGATTGATTTCACAAATTTATTCGAAGCTCGCATTTTTACACCTAAGCGTATTCACATAAAAAAAAAGAAATTCCGTTATACTTTTGCTTTTGCCTAGCAGCTCACGATAAATCGATACAATAAATCGGTTGTATTTTTGATTTCATTTTGTATACAGTTAGTGTTCATTTTTGTTACTCTTTCTTCTTTTTGGTCTTCATACAGAGTTTTTGTTAATTTTGCTATAGATATTGTCATATTCCAACATATAAATATGCTTGTTTTAAACACAATGTTATAAATTGTAACATAAACATTGCTTTGGCATTGGCACATTTTATTAAAGTAGTTTTAACACAATTATTTTTTAACTATTTTTTATTCAAAAGAAAACAAATATTTTCATTATATAAATTGAAACATCCTTTAATTTCCTGATCAGTCAATGCATTAAAAGATGTTATTTATATTTTATAATAGCTATAAATAAATAATGTTATCTCAACATATCGAAAAATATCGATATTTATTGGGCGATTTATCACGATGATAAAGTTTCATCAACGTTCAACCCATCGTAGTTGTGAGACCAAGTAAAGAATATTCTTTCAAATTTTTAGCAAGTATATCCTTGTTGATATTAAAACCATTTTCCACAGCTGCATTACCCAGTGATAACGCAAGAATTATGTTTACTATTTCATCCAAAGCAAAAAACAAACAAAAAAAAATATTCTTTGGACCTCAAAAATATTAGAACAGAAATCTAAAAATGTCTCTTTATTAAATAAATCAAGCTGTTCTTTGTATTCCCTAATAAATTTTTCCCAGGAAATTTTCAAGCTGGATCTTTGCTCATTTTGAGGATGCAATTGAAACTTGTGTTTTGAAATAAAAATGCAAACCAATCCTACATTTTGCTTTTCAATAAAAGTATATTTAAACAAGTAATAAAGAAGAAATTTTAGTGAATACCTACTTAGGTCAACAAAGAATTTGTAAATTTTTTTTATTACTTTTTATTAAATAATTACAATTAATATAAATATATATATACATACACTGATGGAAAAGAATCCCAACACTAGGAAGGAGCTGTGCTAGATAAACGAAATTTGGTAGGTGTGTTTATGCATCTGAAAGATGACGTCGATTCAAATTTCGAGCTAAGCGCGTAAGCGTGGTGTTAGTAGCGACACTGTGAACATGCAAATGAGGTTTGCTTTAAATAAGCGCTGTAAGGCTCGTGATCGTTATTTACAGCTGAGATTTAACCTGATGCCTCGGAGAAGACGAAGAAACCATTATCAACAGCTCACTGAGTTTGAACGAGGTCGTGTTGTAGGGCTACGAGAAGGTGGGTTTTCTTTCCGCGATATTGCTGAAAGACTTGGCAGGAATGTATCCACTGTGCATGAGTATTGGCAGCAGTGGTCAAGGGAAGGTACTTCCTCAAGAAGACCAGGTTCCGGGCGGCCACGTGGTACTACTGAGAGGGAAGACCGTCGTATTCGGCGTATGGCTGTGGCTAATCGTACTGCGTCTGCAGCTGAAATTCGAGCTGCAGTTGGCACCACAGTGACACAACGAACTGTTACAAATCGGTTACTTCAAGGACAGCTCCAAGCCAGTCACCCTGTACAGTGCATTCCACTGACTCCAAACCACTGCCGTTAGCGACGTGAGTGGTGTCAAGCTAGAGCTCATTGGAGGACGGAGTGGGGATCTGCACTGTTTTCTAATGAAAGCCGGCTCTGCCTTGGTCGCAGTGATAGCCGTTTGTTGGTTAGATGGAGGCCAGGTGAACGCCTGCTAATGACCTGTCTGCTGCCTAGACACACAGGGCCTACTCCTGGAGTTATGGTTTGGGCAGCAATTTCGTATGACAGAGGAGCACTCTCGTAGTTATTCCACGCACCCTGACTGCAAATTTGTACGTCAGTCTAGAGATACAACCTGTTGTGCTGCCATTAATGAACAGCATTCAAGGGGGTGTTTTACAACAGGATAACGCTCGCCCTCATACCACTGTTGTAACCCAACATGCTCTACAGAGTATCGACATGTTGCCTTGGCCTCGTAGATCACCAGATCTTTCTCCACTCGAGCACGTATGGGACATCATTGGACGACAACTCCAGCGTCATCTACAATCAGCATTATTCGTCCCTGCATTGACCACCCAAGTGCAACAGGCATGGAACTCCATCCCACAAACTGATATCCGACACCTGTACGACACAATGCATGCACGTTTGCATACTTGCATTCAAAATTCTTTCGGTGACACCGGTTACTAATGTACCAACATTTCACATTTGAAACGGCTCTTATCTCCAATTGCTCTACCTGTGATCTTGAAACTTCAATCAATTAAATATGTTACCTAGACAAATGTATTCCTAAAATTTCATTACTGTACAGTATTTTTTTCTTGGTGTTGGGATTTTTTTCCATCAGTGTATAACAGAATCACAATATTAAGTGCAAAAGAAATCTTTTTTTTCAGCTATCCGCTTTGCCATTGACGGTATTTATTCTAAAATTTATATCTTACTAAATATCGTATATAAGGGAAATTTCGTTCTCTCATATAAAACTAAAATTGATATATAAAAAAATTATTAATTTTCGCAAGAATTAAACTCGCTTTCTTCACCTTCAAGTGAAAATTAGTAAAATCATTGCATTTTACCTATTGAACTACTGCCTGTTTATTTCGATCTTCATTATAAACTGCCAAAACTCAATTAAAATATTAAAAATTAATTTAATGTAATAAATGGATCAACATTTGAAAAAAAAAACTGTCTTACATCGAAGTGCCATTCACAGCAAGTTTAAAAAATAAATTTGAACTTGAGTGGATGAATAAAAATACTTCATTAACGATTGAAAATTTGAACAAGATAAATAAATATACATAGGGAGAGTATTAACAAATAGTAAGAACTGAAGAAGATACAGCGTTCAAACGGCAAATTTTTTGGACATGCAGTCACATATTTTATAAGTTATTTTATTCTCAGATCTAAAACTCTTTTCTAACATTGTCTTCGTTTAGTTTTAGTTTCAGAAGCTCTAATATTACTCAAATCGCTGCAGTCATTATTTCAATAACGGTATTTTTTTTGGAAATTGGGTTGATTTATGCAAAAGGAAAGAAATGAGATATACAGTGTCTCACAAAAGTGATGGGACACTTTTGCTTTACAAAAGGAAAATGTAATAAAATAAATAAATAAACATGTACAAATTTGTTGTGGGTGTATTTCATACTTAAATCTTGTAACAATTATTACATAACATACATTTTGTCAAAATATTAAAATATTAATTTAATAAAAATATAATTGTTTAGAACGGAGCAAAAATTAGCTCACATAAGTGATGGGACACCATTAGATATGCAACAAAAATCGTCTGAAATAAGCAATAAAAATATTTTTTGGGGTTTTATTTTTACTCAAAAGCAATTGGCAATAATTTATAAAATCGTCTGTAGTATTTTTCTCCAGATTGCTTTGGAATTTTTGTGTTTTTTAGCTCTGTGCAGCCATGAATGCTAAACGAAAAGAAACCGCCTGAAATTCGAAAATTAATTATTAATTAGCATATTGAACGCGGAAAATCTTTTAGAGAAACTGCTGAAACAGTTAATTTGAGTCATTCATCAGTTTTCAACATCATTAAATGATATAAAAAGAATCATATGATTCAGGATAAAAGAAGACCTGGCCGACCATCCAAGCTATCTAATGGATTAAAGCGAATTATCGTTCAAATTATTAAAAAAAATCCAAGAATGAGTGCTCCTAAAGTTGCTTCTGATTGCTATATGGAGTAATTGTTTATCCTGAGACTATTAGAAGAGTAATTCGATCTGCTGGATATAACGGTAGAGTAGCCAGGAAAAAATGCTTCGTAAGTGAAAGGAATAGAAAACTCAGACTGGCATTCGCAAAATACTACATAAATAAGAATTCTGATTTCTGGAATAAAGTTATATTTGCTGATGAGAGTAAATTTAATATATTTGGTTCTGATGGTAGAATCTTGGTGTGGAGAAAACCCAGGGAAGAATTTCGTAAAGAGAACTTGGTGCCAACAGTAAAACATGGCGGAGGAGGAGTTATGGATGGGGGTGTATGTCGTCCGCTGGAGTCGGTAATCTTGTTTTTATTGACAGTATAATGGATCAGTACAAGTATATCGACATTTTAAAGCAAAATTTGAAATCTTCAGCACGAAAATTGAACCTTCATAACGATTTTAAATTCTACCAGGATAATGATCCCAAGCACACTGCTTTGAACGTTAGACTCTGGCTGCTGTATAACTGTCCTGAAATAATAAAAACACCACCACAATCTCCTGACTTAAATCCCATAGAGAATATTTGGCAAGAATTGGAATCTAGAATTCGCAAACACACCATTTCTTCAAAACGACAATTAAAATCGGTGCTTCAAGAAGAATGGGGTAAAATCCCTCCAGAAATCACAGAAAAATTAGTCAAATCCATCCCAAGAAGATTAAATCATGTTTTAAAGTAAAAAGGAAATCCAAAAAAATATTAAAACCTTTTAAAAAGTAAAAGTTTTGGATAAATCCTTGATGGAAAAGTAAGTGTCCCATCACTTATGTGAGCCATTTTTTTGCTCCTTTCTAAATAACTGTATAATTTATTAAATTTATTTTAGTATTTTGACAAAATGTATATAATGTAATAATCGTTACTAACTTTAAATATAACCCCCCCCCTAAAATTTTTGTACATGTTTATTTATTTTATTATATTTTCCTTTTGTAAAGCACAAGTGTCCTATCACTTTTGTGAGACACTGTAAGTGAATGGTGTTGTTTATTTCTTGGGGTTTTTATTTAAAAAATTATTAAATTTAAAAATCTCTATATTTTTCCGATTTTCAAGGAAAATTTCAAAATTCCTTACATTTTTTCGGTTTTATAAATGATTTTTAAAAATCTCTGGGTCTTTCTGAGTTCCCCGGTTCTTCAGTACCACGGTAACTTTGTTTGATTGATTTTTAAATACGAGTTATAAAATTTATTTAATTACAGTAAAAAATTACTTTATTTAAAATTTCAATCTTTCTAAATTTCAATTAGATTTTAATGTTTTTCAATGATTTCTTCCAAAAATATCATGCCATTAAATCTATTTCAAAACCATATTCAAGTTCTGTAAATATTTATTGAAATATCATAATAGTTTTCAAAAATAATTTTTAATACATAGAATGATTTTTTTAAAGATGAAAAACAAGGATATATACGAACTGTTGCCAAAAGACGCTAGCAGAATACTTTAAGAAAAGGAAAGAAAAATTTCAAAGCAGACATTTTATTATTTATGTCGGAATCAATTATTAAATTGATTTATTTTCGCAACTTTCAATGATGAAAAATTAATTATTTAATTCATTGTCCAGAACATTAATTAAAGCCTTTTTATGTTTCATTATTTGTGATCAAAATTCAAACAATTATTAATGGCTTATGGGGAAAAACAATTTTTAAAAATCGTTTGGTACTATTAGTATTATTATTTTATTAAAAAAAAACCTTTCAGACGGTAAAAGATATTTTAAAGAAAATGAATTTTTGAATTAGAATTATTACACAAATAAGTATTTTTAATTTCGAGCAATGGCCGAATATATCATTTTTATTATATTACTAGACAAATTTACTGTTTTTGTTTGATATTAATGGAATTTAGCATAGATATGGATTTATATTATAAGAAAAAGATTATTTTGAAATAAAAATTAGGTTCAGGCTTTTCCAACTATATTATTCTACCTAAATGACTGTTTCATTTGAAGACTTAAAATATTAATATTACAACGGCAAAAATTTCATTTTCGCACATTTTATTGTCTTTTACTCCTTGAAATTTTTAAGATTTAATTTGTTTTTCAATCTGAATCAGTATTTTTGTTATGATTAAATTCAGACTAATGTTATTACTTTATTAAATCATCCTATTTTATATTACTGCTTATGTAAAATTGAAATAATTGTTTTCTTTGGTATCAATTTCGAATCAGGATTTTCCCTTCCACGTTTATTTCATAGCATATATAAATTACCTGCAATGTTTAAGTCAAAGTAAAAATACTTTATGAAATTATTAACCTTCATTCATCACTTATTTTATGTGATATTTATTTGCAATACCTGTATGCACTGATGGAAAAAAAATCCCAACACCAAGAAAAAAATACTGTACAGTAATGAAATTTTAGGAATACATTTGTCTAGGTAACATATCATATTGATTAAAGTTTCAAGATCACAGGTAGAGCCATTTCAAATGTGAAATGTTGGTACATTAGTAACCAGTGTAACCGCCAGAATTTTCAATGCAAGCATGCAAACGTGCATGCATTGTGTCGTACAGGTGTCGGATATCAATTTGTGGGTTGGAGTTCCATGCCTGTTGCACTTGGACGGTCAATGCAGGGTCGGTTAATGCTAGTTGTGGATGACGCTGGAGTTGTCGTCCAATGATGTCCCATACGTGCTCGATTGGAGAAAGATCTGGTGATCTAGCAGGCCAAGGCAACATGTCGACACTCTGTAGAGCATGTTGGGTTTCAACAGTGGTATGAGGGCGAGCGTTATCCTGTTGGAAAACACCCCTTGGAATGCTGTTCATGAATGGCAGCACAACAGAGTGTATCACTAGACTGACGTACAAATTTGCAGTCAGGGTGCGTGGGATAACCACGAGAGTGCTCCTGCTGTCATACGAAATTTCTCCCTAAACCATAACTCCAGGAGTAGGCCCTGTGTGTTTAGGCCGCAAACAGGTCACTAGCAGGCGTTCACCTAGCCTCCTTCTAACCAACAAACGGCTATCACTGCGACCAAGGCAGAACCGGCTTTCATCAGTAAACACAGCAGATCTTCACTCCGTCCTCCAATGAGCTCGAGCTTGACACCACTCACGTCGCAAACGTCAGTGATTTGCAGTCAGTGGAATGCATTGTACAGGGCGTCTGGCTCGGAGCTATCCTTGAAGTAACCGATTCGTAACAGTTCGTTGTATCACTGTAGCGTCAACTGCAGCTCGAATTTCAGCTGCAGACGCAGTACGATTGGCCACAGCCATACGCCGAATACGCCGATCTTCCCTCTCAGTAGTTCCACGTGGCCTCCCGGAACCTGGTCTTCTTGAGGCAGTACCTTCCCTATACCACTGCCGCCAATACTCATGCACAGTGGATACATTCCTGCCAGGTCTTTCAGCCATATCGCGGAAAGAAAACCCACCTTCTCGTAGCCCTACAACACGATCTCGTCCAAACTCAGTAAGCTGTTGATAATGGCTCCTTCGTCTTCTCAGAGGCATCATTGACTAACATTAACCCACTAAGTCAAATCTCAACTGTCAATAACGATCACGAGCCTTACAGCGCTTATTTAAAGCAAACCTCATTTGCATGTTCATAGTGTCGCTACTAGCGCCACACTTACGCGCGTAGCTCGAAATTTGAATCGACGTCATCTTTCAGATGTATAAACACGCCTATCAAATTTCGTTTATCTAGCACAGCTCCTACCTAGTGTTGGGATTTTTTTTCCATTAGTGTATATTACTCAAAGGCTGCGAAGCTCATAGAATATCTCGTTATTTCATGAAATAGTTGACAATCAATTCTATGAGATACAAATAATAATTTTATGAATGACAAATAATAATTTTATGAAATCAAAATAATTTTTCTCTGAAATACAAATAATAATTCTATGAAATATAAATAATAATTATATGTATTACAAATAATAATTCTATTAAATACAAATAACTTTATAAAATGCAAATAATAGTTCCATGTATGACAAATATTAGTGCCACGAAATACAAATAATAGTAGTTCTACGAAATATAAATAATAATTCTATGAAATCACCAATTTTATATTTTTAAGCTAACATATACACTCTTTAATTTGCACTAGACTGATGCTATTAAATTTATATTTTGTATCATTAAATAGCAAAATTATGTTTTAAATAATGCATTATATTTTAATAGTCTTAACAGTCAATGAAACCAGTTAGTTTGACAGCCAATGAAGCGAGTTATTAGCTATTCTTCAAAGGTAGCTGGGTCACGGTGACCTGGTGGTAAGGTCTCGGCTTCGGAACCGGAGGGTTTCAGGTTCGAGACTCGATTCCACCGAAGAACCGTCGTGTGAGGGGGTCTCTTGCTCGTTAAATCTGTCAGGCCAAACGTCCTCACGCTGGTGTGCCGTGGTGTGGAAAGGGGGGTGCCAGTTCAGATGTCGTCCTCGTCATCTGATTTTGGTGCAAAATTACGATGCCCGTCCCAAAATAGCTGTCGTGTTGCTTTAAACGGGACGTTAATATAACTAAACTAAACTAAATTCAAAGGTACCTAATATCTTCTCAGTTAAGCGATCACATAAGTTATATAAAGCGATTTAATAAATTATTTTAGCTGCATTTTTAAAAATGACACATACTTTTGTTTCAAGAAATTATAAAGATCTTTGATAAAACCTGCTCTAAAAAACAATATTTTTTGCTGATGTCGTTGCTAACGGCATTGTCAAAGACAAGAACACTGACAAATTGCGAGCAATTTTAAACAGAGAAGTGCTTCCTTCATTTTTTAGTAGTGCCATCTAGGATCTAGAGTACGACTTAGATAGTAATGCATCATGCCCCTTTTTAAGAGGTGGATTTCGTTTATACAATTCATTTACTCATCCATAGATCGTAATTTAGACCTGAAACAGAGAATGATCACCTCTGATTCAATACTCCCAGTGGCATTGTTTCGATTTGGTGGAGTTTGTGTCCCTGACAGATTTATACATGCACCAACCTCCACAAACACGGAGAGTCTTTGAACTCACAATCCAAGGGATACAAATAAAACACCCTACCAAACTGCCCACACACGACTTTATTCGTGTTTTAAACAGTGGATTTAATTTTCTTTTTCTGTTTTATTTTAATTTTCTGTTTTATAAATAATGTTTTCCACTCTCTCTCTCCCTTTCTCTCTGTATAT
>JAPMOQ010000464.1:17041-30769 GCA_026543055.1 Argiope trifasciata | reverse complement strand
ACAATTCACAAATAGAGCACAGAAGAACAATCATGCCTGGTCTGGGAGTCGAATCCGGGACACACAGATCACGAGGAAGACACGCTACCCCTATGCCAGGTCGCCGGCAAATGTGATCGTGGCTTGAGAATTAACCCTTTGCAGTCGAATGATGAGTCTCGCTTACCATTCAAGACGATGCATCATTTTGTCGTTTTATTTGTTTATATTTTCAATTTTAATAGTTAAAAATACCAATAAAATGAAAATGAATCATATATTTATGTTCTTAAGAGCATTGTGATTGGTTGGTTGTTTTTTCACTACACAAGAGCCCTATTTGGCCAAACAAGATTTGAAAAAAATTATTAATCATTAAAAATAATTAAAAATCCAAACCACGATTAAAATTTCGTAAAGCATAAAAATATGACACGAATGTATGACATTTATAAATGTTAAAAACAGGCAACTGAAATATTAGTTTCCTTTTCATTTATCTTAAAAAAAAACCCAAGGATTGGAAGTGAATTAAAATTTCTAAAGTGAAAAAGAAACAAATTTTACGAAAGGATCAAATGCGAATTAAAAAGCCAGTGTGCCTCAGAAAGTTAAAAATATTTGAATAGTGTGTCTCATCCACCACGTCCATCAAGATTACGGATGATGTATGAAAATATTGGAGATGCTAAGAATTAAAAATATTGTATTCATAAAAATGTGTGTTATTCAAAAAAAAATCAACTTGACACATTGGACAATTTGGTGTCCTTTCGCCAAAATTTTGATGCATGTGGTCGCCACTGTGTATCCCCTATACAGAGGAGAGTCAATCTGACATCCACCCCACGTATACGGAGAATAGGCGACAACTTGATGTTAATTTTCACGTTATGTAGTTTGTTGTGGATTTTCAGATCCCAGTTACATTGCTAAGTATAATAGATATGTTTAATGAAGGACTTTCTAATATCACTATAGGGAAGGCCTTGGTTCAAACAAGATAATGCAAACTTTGCTGCAATATAGTCACTTCGTTTCTATAATTGCCGACATGAGTAGGAATTCTAACAAATTTTATTTGAAATCCATTATTTTGCAAGACACACAAAATGAACAAAATTCGTATTGCTGTTGGATGTATGCTATTATGATAGTGAGAAAGTGTTTCCAACGCACTCGTGTTGTCAGTATAAATTATAAATTTTCGCTTTGCCAATGATGAGATTTTGTGTAGAGCGTAGAATATAGCAAGAAGCTCAGCTGTAAACAATGAACAATAATTATGTACCCGATGGCTCACCGTATCAGATGGAAATATTATGCCATAACTGACATGGCCATCTGATTTCGAAACATTTGTGAAAATTGGACCAAAAGAGAAATACCGATAGTGATTGTAGAAAAAAAGCTACTGAAAAACAATAGGGGCAAGTTGAGGATTTATCGAAACCTTTGAAGTGATTCATAAAAGAAAATTTTGGAGTCTCCCAAGGTGGGAAAATAAGAGTGAACAGTTTTAACACTATCAGTATTAAGGTTCGAGTCGCTTATGAGTATTTTGGTTGTCTCACAGAATGGTAGAATGTAAAAGGAATGGGCATTATACACTCCACTAAGACTACTCGGGAATGTCATTTGTCTTAAGGGGTTTTCAAAATAGATATTGTTTTGAAATAAGATAAAGTAGAAATTTTCTGGTGTCTTGAATAAAGGTGTAACTAGTGACGAATAATGTAAAGGTTCTGAATAAAAGAAGAACGGAGCAGATTCTTAAAGCAGAATGGTGTTCGGCATCAAGTCGAACCGTATACCATACACCGAAATGCGCGAAAGGAGGTTTGCTTCATAAATACGGTAGGGAGGTACGATCGGCACCCCAAGATGTTCTGGAAAAATACCTTCAAAATATTTAACATTTTCGAGCACTTTATCGGCAAGTGTAAAATATGAGGAATGAAGGTAAGTTTCCGATCGAAAATCACTCCCAAAAATCATTTTGCACTCATCACTGGGATAGGTATTGCACTATATTGTGAAAGGACTGGTCTCTGTTAAAAAGGCTCATGCACACAATTAACATTATATACGCAAGACAGTTAAAAGAATAATATACTTCAATGTCAGAATCACAGTGAAGTTATATTTAAACTATTTAACTGAAATTAAACATAATTTATATCCGACAAACAATCTGGTTGAAAAAGGTGACAACTAATGAATTGTAGTCAAGTAATGAATGTAGTAATGAACAAGTAATGAATGTAGCATACTAATTATAATATATTCCATATTATTAAATTTCAACAAAATAAGTTATTGCTTTTCACTTTCGTTTTGAACATTATTTGTGCTACTTGAAACTTCAATTCTGTTTTCTGGATAGTCTAATATTTTAAACAAAGTGCATTCAGGATAAATCCAATTCGATTGTCCTAAAGTAATTTAACACGATAGCAGCAAAACGAAGAAAGCTAAATGAGTAATATTTAATAATATTACCGATTTAACATCTAATGATGTCGTGTTCGCCTTACAAAGGAAAGAAGGTTCCAGTAGCTTCTGTGTATAAAATCCCCTGAGCACCCGAGGGTAGAAATCTGAGTTCCAGCTGATATGAAGATGGCTCTCACGCACTCGATTACAAAACCTCTTTTTACAGGGGGGCTCTTCCACACACCTCACAGAGAGAACACAATGGGAAGATCACCCATTCCGGGACCAGAACTCGAACCGTGACGACCAGATAAAGGGGAAGGCTGCTGCAGCAAAGCAAGGATGCTTGTCATTTCACATCCAAAATTTTTTTAATTTGAAATTACCGTCTGTCGATTTTCTCGTTCACAAGCATATAAACGAAATAATAGTGACTTAATCTGATGATTGATCTTATCATTAAAATAATTTGGTATGGAATTAAGAGTACATAACAAACTCATTTGATTGGCAAATCAGAGTCCAAAACGCATATTCGGTTTTCTTCATTATTATATGAATATTTTTGCTTTCGATTTTTTTCATTATTCAGCATATTTTTTGCGCGTTTCTTGTCTTTTTCTTTTGCCTTCCACTTCCTATGTTTAACTAATTATTACATTAATATGAGATTGCAATTTACCTCAAATGCAGCACAATTTACCTCAAATATGCATAAACTTATTTCTTAACATATTAAGTAAAAAGGGAGTTTGTTCTCAAATTTTACTTAACACGTTTTTTACAAATTTTAATCAATTTCAATCTTGATCGACAGTATTTATTTTAGTCCCCCCCAGGAAAAATCTAGTTAATGTTCGAAAATAAATATACAAATTAAAACCCATATAAGTTAATTAAATATCAGCTCCCTTCTAGTATTCCATGCTTGATTATTAAATTTATTCTATTGTTATCTGAGTAATAATCATTGGTTATACTTCAGTTGTTATTGGATGCAAAAGGTCTCAACAATCACTCTTGTTATTGTTATTAGCAGAAATATTACTGTTTAATGTTAAACAAACGCACAGAATACAAACAATATAGTAGATGAAACAATGAATCCATCTTCTGCTGTTCTGTTCAGAAGCATTTCTCTTTTTGCAACTGATCGTTGTGTGACTTTTTTTTGCTAAGCTATGCTTGGTGCGTTTTGTTTCAATGAGGCTACGGCCATCATTGGATGGATCGTCCTATGGGCGATCTTGGAACTGTTGAAATATTACATGTTCCCCCACTTACCCTCAATCGGAGATCTATTTTTCGATTCCGATTCGGATCAAGATGTTGATACACCATCTGATCCACCTGCGACCAGAGTAGAAACCTTTCCAGTGGTTCACTCCTACATGGTATTTAGGATATGCCAGGCCTTAGAACTTCCAGCGAAATTGGCACCATCTGCTACCCAGAAGTCTGAAATCACTGTTGTAGAATCCTACGCGGTCTACAAGCTGTGCTCAGCTCTGGGTTTGCCTGCACGGATGGCTCCTGTCGGAGTGCCAGTTGTAGAATCTTTTGAGATCTACCAGTTCTGTTTGGCCTTGGATATTCCAGTGAGATACCGGTCGTAGAAGGACGCAATTTAACATCAAAATTGTCGTCGGCTGCCTGATGCAGTTTTCAGATCAGAACTGTCTTCGGATGCAGCAATGGAGGGTGGGTGGGCGGGGAACGAAAGTAGCCCACCTCCACGTGGTGTTCCCTGGGCAACGGTGCAATTCTTTGGAATTGTATCGGCTAAGAGGCTACTCAAGTATGAAACAAATAATGAGCTTTTTATTTAGTTTGACAAAATTACACACCTAACTTTTGATTTTCTTTTTAACGCCACAAAATTTCATTACAAGCATCAAATTCAGAGCATGCAGATCGTGTATTTATGGAAGCAACAACTACAATGTTTTTTTGATATACTTAAGAATTATATATTTTTGTTATCCTAAAAAATAAAAAGGAATTTAAAATATATATTTGACAAGGAATTGTTGTAGAACTTACACATACAGAAAATCAGTAGCGTTGTCAATAATAAATGTGATGGAGAAAACTTGTAATTACTTAAATTTGAAAAATCATAATGATTAAAATTTACAAATTCATAACATAATTAATAATATGGTGAATTTATAAATTCACTATATATTTGTAGCCAGTAATGACAAAGTAGATTAAAGGTCTTATGATCAGATCCGACCTTCTCTTCAAAGCGACTTGTGCAAGAAATCCCTTTAGGGCCTTAATTTTTTTTTTTTTTTTTTTGTATAGCAAAATATAATAATATTAATACAAATTTGAACGTATATTATTAATGCATATTTATTTAATGCGGGATTTTTTTGATATTATATTAATTACTTCAGAATAATTGCAATTCTTTGTAATTTCCTTTTCGATGCTCAATACAATAAGTGCACTTATGAGCTTTAAACATATGCTTGACCGATGTGATTAATGCTAATTTGTTGAAAGCGGGCACAGCACTTTCTATAGTAACTGTCAACATAAAGAAAGTTTTAACACAGTCAATAAATTTAGAAATAATTCTTTATAACTATTATTTAGTATGCATTGCAATATGTCTTGTGCGTTATTTACATTTGTTTCATTCAAAATCAAACACTGCAGCAAACAAATTTCTTGGATTAGGTTTTCATCTGCATCTGTGTTATAAAACTTTATAAAGTTTTTGGAACATTTCTCTAATTTATATTTTCTAAAATTGTTATATCAGTGATTAATCTAAAATCAGAATAACTGTTTGGTATACTTTTAAACCCATATTCTATTTGTACCATAACAGTATCAATTACAGTGTTATAAAATAACATCTAAATTCCTCAACCGATTTTTTAAAAATAACTTCGGAACATAATATTTTCCTTTTTCGAATTCGTTTTACAAGAAAATGCTAAAATTATGTGCTAGCACTTTTGCTTCTTCGAAAAATGTGTTAAAGATTGTTCTTAAATTTTGGATTTCAATTTTAATTTTATTGACTAAACTGAAAGCCATGGCAAGAACAATTGATGGAATTTTTTTTCTGCTTGAAATAATTTATTGACAGAGTTAATTTTGGAAAATATTGCAAACAATACTATTAAACTTAAAATAAATGACATTTCTTGCACCTAATAAACTTTTAGCTTCGGACACCGTTGTATTATAGTTACTTACATCATTTAAATATCAATAAAGTCTTCCAGGGTATTACAAGTTCCTTCAAACTGTATATAGACTGCTTTCACCTAATTTATTTTGGTTTTCCAACGAGTGTCACGTAATGGTTTAAGAGTAAAATTTAAATGCTTTGTAGAATTTCCCATTGCAGAAAATAAGCAATATAGAGATTGTAATATCCCAAAAAGTGTTTTTACTATATATACTACAGGAGGCAGTATCAAAAATTAATAAATTAAGGGAATGTAATAGGCAAAATACATAAATTGCATGTGGGTGCAGAGAAAGTATTTTAGACTGCACTCCTTAATATTTCCATTTCCTGTTACTACCGTAGCCTGCCCCCTACAATACATAATATTTAAATCAAGTTCGCTTAATCTTTCCATTGGAGTTTTTGCTATTCCTTCACTAGTCAGATCAGTTACTTCAATAAACCCTATAAATGACTCATTTATAGTTAACCTTTTCTCTTCAAAATTTGCATATTTAATAATAATTGATTTGTTCCTAATGGGAAATGTCATAAGTACAATCCATTTACCAATACACAATCCATAAGTACAATCCATTACAATCTATGTACATAGCAGTTTTATACCGTGTTTAATTTTGTTAAGGCCTTTATTTCCTAGTGCATAAATAATTTGTTCTTATGATTCATGTGCTAAATAATGCTCAATTCTATTTTTAAATTTATTATTTTGTTTTTTATGATCCATGAGCACATGATCGTATTTACTTGATAATTCGATTAAACTTTAAAAAAAAATCCATTATTAGGCTTAACTATTATTTCGTTGGTTTCTCGAAGTGGAAGATTATGACACGTTAAAAACAGAATCGTAACTACAATTCTTTGCAATAATAATTTGAGTCTTGCATTTTTCTTACTTATATTAACTTTATTCGTTTTATCAATAGTCGAACATAAATTAAGTCGTTTTACTAATTCTTTCAAAGCAATAAACGAATTAATGTGACAACTAGAGCTTTCGTGATTTTGAATTGCATTTGACAACTTTCTCCAGTTATTACAGCTGCCTATAAATCCTTTAGTTTGATTTTTTTTTGGAAAACCATAAACAGCAAAAAGAAAAATGGCGTCTTCGAATAAATGAACAAGTTGCGTATTTGAATTTCATCATTTGGCATTTTTTAAAAGTGGTTTGTAATAGAAAACGACCTACCGTCAGCCTTTTTACCAAAAACTCCTTTATGGTGCATAGGTCCGACTTTAACACAAAACATTCAAAATTTATGTTACAACACTTGGACATAAACCAGGATCATTTATACTCTGTTGATCATATTTGTTATGGCCATTTTCGTCATTACTATATGATTCGGTCACATTTGCATCAATACACGATTCTTCAATAAGTTTCATTGTTTCAATATAGTTGCCAGAATTACTTTGTAGCCAAGAAAACAATCTACTTGAGAATTCTTGATATTTAGCTTTTTTCTTTTCCTATAAATTTTTTTTAATACTCAGGCATATTTCCTTGGCGTGGACATAGTTATATCTAACAGTATTAAGCAGTTATGGAATGAATTATCAAATTACTGCATGGTGTACTATAAGCTATTACATAATAAATGAGGTAAGTGATTGTAAATATATTTACTTTATATTATTTAATATACTTACACAAGACTATAATATATACAATGAACTTCGTATATATCCAAATTTGTCAACTGCTGAATTTAAACCTTTTCCTTCATTCTTTTCATTCCGGTCATGGCCGGTGAAGCAGTAAAGCAATGTACATTGCTAGGAGTTGGTGGTTTAATTTATCTTCATTTTACTTTTTGTTTGAAGATAACTCAATATAAACAAAAATACATAGATGCACACATAAAAAAATATTACGATGTAGAAAAAAGTATAAAGCTGATGACTTACAATTATTACATGGTGTACTAGAAGCTATTACATAATAGATGAACCCAGTCTCAGCGCACAGAATTCTCGCCACTCTGTTTTAACAAGTCTGAAGGGGATTTCTTTATTTCTAAAAACACTCTCCTCATTTTTTTATTGGCATCATCGCAATCATTGCCTAATATGGCGTCAGTCGACACTCAATCAGCCACATGAAATCAAATTTGTATACATTCAGTATGTGTAAAAGATATCATTGTTCAGAACGCTATTTTAATTCCTAATCACGGAGGGGCCCTCATTCAGTCGCGGGCCCCGGGTGAGTAGCACCCTGTTCCCCAGAAGACCGGCCTTGAAACAATATGTTAAGAAGAATGATGATCGAATGTGGTAAATTCTTCACGGTAATAAGAATAAAAAGGCTAGAAAACATTTATTACATTTTCACACTATATTTCATATTTCTTTTTAGAAAAACTTTCAGAATCTCTGAAATAACTATTTCTTTTACACACCACATTGTATTCTTATTTTTCGATGTTCGGATCTAATCTGGGCAGCCTGTAAGAACTCATAAAGAGTTGAACATAAAGTTACGAGGCATAATTAAAATAAATTATTCTCTATCTAGTACACTACATGAATAAGAAGTTCAAACGTCGTTCGAGTTGCAACCAATTCGGCATATTTCAGAGCACCCATTCCAACATTTTACGGTGCTCAATGTTGAAAAAAAAAAAATCATTAACCATTATCTTAACATGGGTTAAAACTCTTATATCCATTCACCGAATGCTTCCCTTTCGTTTCTTTTCTTTATATATATCTAGTAAATTCTAGTTTTTCTTTTAGATATTTTTTTTTCTAATTCGGTTTTCTTTTTAGATATATCTAGTAAATTTATATTTATGACTGTTAACAATTTAGCAATTCATGGAATGCAAAAAAAAAAAAAAAAAAAAAAAAAAAAAAGAGAGAGAGAGAGAATACTTTAAGCAGAAACAAAAAAAGAATATCTTCTTTGCACTTCTCGAGAAAATTAAGCACTTTATGGATCTTCCTTTCAAAAGTAAGCAGTTTTAAGGTACTTAAATATGATTTTCAAATTTAAGCACTATTTAAGGACTTTTCATGACATTACGCATCCTACGTAAATTTCTATTCCCAAAGATAGACTTCCTCGGAACGGATTTTGTTCCAAATTTGATAGAAATCTACAAATAGGATAAACTATTTGTCAAATTTCATTCTATTCTTTTGTTCATAAACAAACATCTTCTAAAAATATGTTTTCAGAACTCAGGAAGGCCTTAAACGCGGAGATTCTACAAAACCTCGCGTTCAAATTTTCGATAATTGCAATACTTTTAATACTTTGTATAAAAGAAAGTAAAAATTAGGAAATTTACATAAAAAAATATTTCCTTTCGAAAATTTGCTAATGTAATTTTATTCCAAATTTAATAGAAGTATCTCTCACCATATATTATTTTGCTATGATTTTAAGAATTCGTAAATTTGATTTAAAAACGATGCTGAAATCGTGTAAAAATGGTAACGACAATATAAATAATGCTTTTTAAATATAGAAGTTTTACAGCTTAAATATGATGTTGTTTAATGTTGTCATTATTCCTTTAGTGAAATTACTAAATCGTTTAGTCATCAATTCTGAAGCAGAAATTTGACCAATCCTTCATTTTCAACCATAATTAACGATTTACTTTCATGGAATTTCTTGTTTCACGTTAATGGTAGAATTTGGGAGCCATCTTTTCCATGAGATGAGGTTCATAATCTTTTGACAAGACAAGAGTGATTTTGTTTGGTTTAAAGGTAGGGCTATACTGCCAGATCTGGTCTGCTGAACAATCATAAACCAATGTTAGTTGCGATTGTATTATGAAAACAAACTGGACAAAGAACAACCAATTTGTAAGTTAAAAACAAAATCGAGATTCTTAACAAGTGCAAAAAATTACCTAAAAATGGATCATAGGAACATCCTACAGCACAATGAAAATTTTATCAATGAAAATTTTTTCAAAAAGTCGTGAGCTTTTTGTATGTGAGATGTTGAATCCAACGAGGATGAAAATAGATAAGAAACCTTCCAATTAATACCGAAATGAGTCATAATTTATATTTTGTAATGCAGCATGCAATAACATTCAACAAATTTTGAAATTCAATGTAAGTACAAATAACTTTAATATTGATAAGAAACTAAAACAAATTGTTATTTTTGAGGGGAAAAAAAATCAGAAGTAAATATTTTTTCTTTTCCCTTGATGATAAAAATTCCCTTGATTTTTTAAAAAATCCAATTCAGTTACAATTCATAATCAGTTAATTTTATCAATATTCATAAGTCCTGAGGTGTTTACACTGTAGCATCTATTGTATAGCAATATCAAGATATGTTGCTTTGAACTATAGGTTCAAATATATTTAATTCTCTTTTATAACCCATTTCAGTATGAAGTGGAAAGTAAAAATGATATAAAATGCATAATATAAGTAATTATATGAATATCACCCACTTAGTAAAATTCTACATCTGTTTAAAATCTGGCTTTTCAGAATGTATTCAACTTAAATATAAGACTATCTGAATTTCAAAGCTTCATTTTTCAGTTGTTAACAGCTGAAAAATATTTATTACATCTTTCTGTCTGCAATAGCTGATTTCAGAAAATCAAGGTCAGCTGAGGATATTAAAGAATTAAATTCATTCTCACTAAAATTCAATATACAATTAAGACACTAATATTGAATCTTCTTTATAGATGGTCCATCAACTATGTGACACAATTAATAAAGGCAAACAATTTTAAAAATCCCCATTGCTTGCATTAATATAAAAAAATGCTCTTTTTTCCTAATTTCACGCACACAAATAAAAAAACACTGATGGAAAAAAAAAAAATCCCAGCACCAAGAAAAAATTATTGTACAGTAATGAAATTTTAGGAATACATTTGCCTAGGTAACATATTTAATTGATTAAAGTTTCAGGATCACAGGTAGAGCCATTGGCGAGAGGAGCCATTTCAAATGTGAAATGTTGGTACATTAGTAACCGGTGTAACCGCCAGAATTTTGAATGCAAGCATGCAAACGTGCATGCATTGTGTCGTACAGGTGTCAGTTTGTGGGATGGAGTTCCATGCCTGTTGCACTTGGGCGGTCAATGCAGGGACGGTTAATGCTGGTTGTGGATGACGCTGGAATTGTCGTCCAATGATGTCCCATACGTGCTCGATTGGAGAAAGATCTGGTGATCTAGCAGGCCAAGGCAACATGTCGACACACTGTAGAGCATGTTGGGCTACAACAGTGGTATGAGGGAGAGCGTTATCATGTTGGAAAACACCCCCTTGAATGCTGATTATGAATGGCAGCACAACAGGTTGTATCACTAGACTGACGTACAAATTTGCAGTCAGGTGCGCGGGATAACCACGAGAGTGCTTTTGCTGTCATATGAAATTGCTCCCCAAACCATAACTCCAGGAATAGGCCCTGTGTGTCTAGGCCGTAGACAGGTCACTAGCAGGCGTTCACCTTGCCTCCTTCTAACCAACAAACGGCTATCACTGCGACCAAGGCAGAACCGGCTTTCTTCAGAAAACACAACAGATCACCACTCCGTCCTCCAATGAGCTCTAGCTTGACACCACTCACGTCGCAAACGGCAGTGGTTTGGAGTCAGTGGAATGCACTGTACAGGGCGTCTGGCTCGGAACTGTCCTTGAAGTAACCGATTTGTAACAGTTCGTTGTGTCAATGTGGTGCCAACTGCAGCTCGAATTTCAGCTGCAGACGCAGCACGATTAAACACAGCCATACGCTGAATATGACGGTTTTCCCTCTCAGTAGTACCACGTGGCCGCCCGGAACCTGGTCTTCTTGAGGCAGTACCTTCCCTTGACCACTGCCGCCAATACTCATGCACAGTGGATACATTCCTGCCAAGTGTTTCAGCAATATCGCGGAAAGAAAACCCACCTTCTCGTAGCCCTACAATACGACCTCGTTCAAACTCAGCGAGCTGTTGATAATGGCTTCTTCGTCTTATCAGAGGCATCCTTGACTAACATTAACCCACTATGTCAAATCTCAACTGTAAATAACGATCACGAACCTTACAGCGCTTATTTAAAGCAAACTTCATTTGCATGTTCATAATGTCATTACTAGCGCCACACTTACGCGCATAGCTCGAAATTTGAATCGACGTCATCTTTCAGATGTATAAACACGCCTACCAAATTTCGTTTATCTAGCACAGCTCCTTCCTAGTGTTGGGATTTTTTTTTCCTTCCATCAGTGCATAATTTGTAAAGTTCATTATTAACCAAGCCAGTTTGTTTGCTTGAGTCTTCAGTTAACTCCATTATAATCAACCCTTCATATGAATCATCTACTCTTTATCAGAATTTTCAACAACTAACAAATAAATGTTACTCATCTGATTTTGAAAACTGATTTTGTATCAGTCTAAAACCAAGCATTCAACATAATAGTTGGTGGCTATAACAACATTTATAGCCAACCACATACAGTTCTCAGTGGGGGGGGGGGAAATGTGGCTATGGTGTTGATAATATTTGTATGAAAAATTAATAGATACAATCTGTATTAGAGCCCCAATAGCATTTCAGCTAAAAACTTACATTTCATAAAGGACTGAGAAAAAAAATATTTGTTCAGCTACTATTATTCCTTTTAGTTTTTATAACATATTCTATTGAAGTTACTTCAACCCAGAAGAAATTATTCTGAAATATTTCAGTTTCTATTTAAATACTATTTCTTTCACAATTATCAGTGAATACCTTGACTGTAATGAACCAGTACATATTAGTTTTTATTCCTCAGATAAATTTCTTTTCTTTTCCTTTTAATATAAAATAATTTAGTAATAATACAACAATAGATAAAAGAAAAAAATGAAAATGCTCACTGATCCATTTAGTGATTAGTAATAACAATTATATCAAAATTTTAAATTGTATAGTTTATAATTAAAGACTAGTAATTACATAATAAGTTTTACAAAGTTATGGCTATATATAATTGGCTATACGATAATTTAGATACAAATCTGACTGCTATAGCATTAATATTAATTAGCATTAGGATGGAAATGAATGCTTATAGGCCTTATCACATAGCAAAATATCGTCAGCACTTTCCAACAGCTATTTTCCGTTTCTACCCTAAGAACCGGTTAAGCAAGTTTTTCATAATCGACAACTTTTTCTAACCAGCTAGAAAATGAAAACGATAGTGATGAAAATATTGTCTACAAACGAAATTCAACCAATCATGTGAAACTTTGAAGTGACGTCATACAAGTTATTTGAATGACATCTATTTCGTTGTCGTTTGCAGACGGAAAGTGCCAACGATATTTCGCCATGTGATAAGGCCTTAAGACAATCCAAGAAGACTATACATAGTTGGTTCACATTTCTATTGCAAATTTGAATTTTACCTCAAATTCCTAAGCAAGAGATTGATAATGCAAGTAAAAGTTTAAGAAATACTACATCCAAAATTCTTACCATGAATATACAAGGATTGAGATGAGTTAAAATAAATGAAAAAGTATTATATGATGTGAACTTACATTAGAATTTTGAAAATAAAATGTTTAAGTTATGAATGAATGTACAGCATTAATGTATTTCGGTATATTTATTTTTCTGCATTCAATCAAAAATAAGTCCATATATACATATTTAATGTCTGTACAGAATGATTTAATCCTATCAGCTGCATTGGACCGAAATCTCACGAAGATGAAAATCTGGGTCATCAAATAGCAATTTCTTCTTTGGTGGTAGAGGGGCAGTATTAGCTGTAAAAATAGTTAAGGATATCTGCAAATACATAAGAAATAAGTAATATGAGGCTTTTAAAATTTTTACTTATAATTTATTTTAAAGCATACTGATAGCATTTTCTTTATTCTCATGAAAATTTATTATTTTAAATACAAGTTAATAATACTGTTCAATACAAGTTAAAAGACTTTTAAAAAGAAATAAGAAGTGAATTTGTTATAAATAGTCAATATACCATAAAATGATTTTAAATCATAAAAATATAATTAGAAACAAACAAACAAACAAACAAACAAACCACACACACACACACACACACACACACACACACACACACACACACAC
>JAPMOQ010000464.1:0-17031 GCA_026543055.1 Argiope trifasciata | reverse complement strand
ACACACACACACACACACACACACACACACACACACACACACACACAAACACACAAACACACACACACACGAATGAGAAAAATGAAAAGGATATTTGTGAAGAAGTTTGAAGAAACCAGTCCCCAGGCTCATTGGAATTCCTAATATGATGCTTTCACTTACACCTGTAATAGAATCTTCTTGACCATAATAAGCAGCGTCAAAGAGATGATCAGCTGTTTTTTCAAACTGCAATTGATGAATAAAAGACAAAAATATTATCAAGCAATAGATTGAATATGAAAAAAATAAAGTTATGAAATATCATATATGACTGAAACAATTTTTTGAATAAATAATATTAAAAGATATAGATTAGAAATGGACATCAATCTATGCTTTACAAATTAAATGTTATTTAAAGTGCAATGACGATACAATAAAAGTTACTGATGGGAAAAGAATTAAAACAGTAGATATATAGAAAAGGTTTAGTTTCATTAAAGTAACATTATATTATTCAGTAGCCATACAAGAATTATTTCAACATATCACAAAATTTTGAACTACAATTTCACAAAGCTGATCATCCCCCTCCCTCTTCCTTGCTTCTCTAAACTTCCACATAATATCAACAGGAAAATATATGAAACCCCATGAACAATGCTGCATACATAGCAAATTTTTGGTGGAAAGGTAGCTATTTCAACCTGCAACCTTCACACCCAAATACAAGATTTCAAACAAAGGACTGAGACACTTTCATACATATATTATTGATATTAAGCATAGTACGAAAAATATCTTAAATCTAAGATTATACAATTCATTATATATGAAGATGAAATGCATCAATGTGTAGTATAATATATTTGTTAAGCTGCAGAAAATATAACAAAGAAATAAATATTAGTGTTAAGTTTAGTTATATTAACTTCCAGATTTTTTTAAGCAATGTAAGGGCTATTTTTGGATGGATTGCATAATTTTGAACCACAGTCAGATACGACATTTGACTTGGTCAAGATGAATTTAACATGCACTTGATCCACTTACACGGTGCTTCTTAGGTGGAATTGGGTCACAAACTTGAAACCCTCTGGTTCCAAAGCTGACACCTTATTACCAGGCCACACTGATTGTTAGGGGATGAAAACTTCGTGACTTATTATCATACAACAAAATGCATAGTGTCATTTAAAAGGAAGCTTAAATAATCTGATTATGATAATTCAAAATCAATCACAAATAAATATTTCTTAATTTAATACTTTTAAGTAGATCACTATTTACTTACTGAAGCAAGCATAAGAGCACTTTCCTTCATTTTGGCTAAACCATATCTTGTAATACCATGTACTTCCCCCTATAAACATTAAATGAAGAAAAATCATCAATAAAACCAAATTTTTAAATTAAAAAAAGCATTTAATCCCACAGCACAACAAACAACATTGTGTAAAACTTAACACATCAAATTTTAAGGTACAATTGTAAATTCATATAACACATAATTCAGTAGTATTTATATAATATAGCCACTTGTATTCTATAATTTTTCATTTAGAATTTGAGAACAATTAATAATTTACATATCAATCTATAAAATACAACTAGGAGTTTTATATTAATTAATTATAGGTACTTTAAGATGGATAACTTTCAAAAATATTTTTTAAATCAGAAACATTAAATTTTTTTAGGAATGAAATTTTCGCTCACAAAATTATAAATAATTAAGTGCATAGAGTTTAATATCAATAAAAAAAAAAGTGGCATATACTTACCTTGAAAGTCATAAGATCAGCTAAAAGCATTAAATGCCGTCTATCTATTTCAATAGAATGATGTTTCATTGTTGTCTGTGTTTCACTTATGATGATTGTTCTGTTTAAATTTAAAAATATATATATTGAAATATTTGAAATACTCAAAGATAATTTTGAAGGTTGCTCATTATACATTTTAAAACAAAAATCAAAAATATCAGCATTTTCTACATTTATTACAAAGTAAAAGCAAACATGCATAATGAAGTAAAAACCCTGATTATTTGAATAAATTATTAAATGTTATGCACTTAATTACATGCATTAAAAATATCAAATTGATATGTTTATATATATCAATGAACTCATATAAATATATATAAATATATTTTTTATTCATTAAACACATCTACTTCATGGATAAATAATGTCTGTATTTTTCTATTTAGAATTTTTTAAAGAAATTAATTAGCAGCCAGTTATTATAAATATTGATATATAATTATGGCTACACAACATTTAAAAAAAAAACTTTTTACAAATCAAACAACCCAATGGATTAGGCTTAAACATATTTTATTTCTATATGCATATAAATAATAATTCCACTATTAAAACTTCATGATGAAATATGAGAATAAATGCTTTTTGTTTTCCAGAATCTTAACTTTTCAGAATAAAATTTTTTATGAGAGAAGCCAGAATATCATGCCGAAAATCTACAAGTAACAGTAAAAAATAAATAACAGGCTAATGATGTGGGGGGGGGGCAATGCTAATTCATGTTGGATGGATGGAAAAATTCTTATTGGAAATTAACTTAACATTCAGATTAATCACTTGAAATGATGCTGTTAGTAGCTATTAATCATTTTCTTTTCAAAGTAATTTATTTATTTAAATATACATATTTTTAGTTTATAAATTCAAATAAGTTAAAAACCCTATCTTTTAATCATAATACCATTTCCTAAAGTTATTTCTAAAATATTTTCATTAATAAACTATTTAAAATATTTTGAAGTAAAATAGGTAGAATTTGGAGTTTTTGGCACAAAGCACAAAGGAGGAAAAACTGTGCCATACCTCTGATATGGTCTTTAAATATGTTTGGCGGATAAAATGTTTACGCATTTAAGAACCACAACATTTAAAAGATTCAATAAATATGTAAATGCATAAAAGACGATGAAAATACAGATTAAAACCTTATTAAATAAAGGTAGAGCATTAAATATTCAAAATATGATAAATGAAATTAATAACTGCAAGAAAATGCAATAAGCAATAAGTTATGGAGGTGATTTTCTACCATCTAGTTAAAAAAACAAATCCATGATAATGATTTCACTCATTGACAATTAAAAAAGATGAATTATTATTCAAAATTAATAATAATGAACTCATATATCTCTCAATGGCAAAGCAGGTAATACTTGATCAATTGCTTTTCCAGTAAATAAAACAGGCCACAAGATTACAAAGAGCTTTTAAAGACGTACACAGAAACTCAATGATTTAGTAATAAGATTTTTAAAACTTACTTAGCAGCTTCAATTCCTAAATATTTTTCAACTTCCATTGTATTATTTGAAGTAGTTGACATTCCTTTGACACCTACAATAATGTGTTTATTAATGAAACAAATTTTTTTTCATAATTGCATAAACTTCAATTCAAAATTTCAAAACAGAGGAAAAAATACAAAAATTATATATTATAAACAAGTAAATCACTAAAACAATTTTATATTTATCATTACAGAAATGACAATCAAACAGCAATATTCTTCACCTCTTGTGGCCATGACAGCACCTAATCCATTCCCTTCAATTTGCAATTCATATTTATCATTTTCCAAATGTATCAAGGCTCTGGACACAGTTGGAATGCCCTAAAAATATTTTGAAATTTTGACAAAGCAATAAATAATATATTTATGATTTAATAAATTTTAAGCTGAATTTTCACTACAATATTAATTTTGAAATGCAAAAGAAGAATTCAATATACCTGTATTACAACTAACTGTAACTTTTCTTTCAGTTGCTGTAATACAGCATAACATGTTCCTTTAGAACTCTGGAAAGGCTTTACAATAATAACACTTTCTGAAAATATTTCTACATTGTTAGGCTTTATTCCCTTTATTTCAGCAATATTTGAAGTGCATATTGAATAACGGATGGTGTCAGCATTTACTTCCAGCTGAAAAAAATAAAGACAAATGATCTATAAATTTTTGCAAAATATAAATTAATATTGTAAAAGAAACTGATTAACAATTTAAGTATGATGTATCATTATTGTATATCACTTTTGTTGTGCCAAAAAATTTGCAGATGTATGATCATGCTACTAATAAGATATTAAAGATATTTAGATACTAGCTTTTGTTTTTCTTTTGCAAATAGTACTTTTAATATTAAATCTAAAACAATATATCATTATATGTAAGCATATTGCCATTTATAGGCTGAGATCATTTTTAATCTTCAAGGCTTGGTATCCTCATTTTTAGTTGAAAAACGTTAACAGCACATTTGCTAATGTCACTGCACTTTTTGCATTAATTGAGGACAGTTATATATTCATATCAAATAGCAGCCTTCCTTAACATTATCCAATTCTGATTTCTAATAAGAGTGCAATTTATTTTGTGCATTATTAATGCTAGACAGAAATAACGATTTGTAACCGAAATTACTACAGAAAGACTATCAATAAATAGAAATAAATTTTCTTCAGAAAAATTGCCAGACAAAATTTGTGACGGTTTAAGGTATGCAGTAAAAAAAAAAAAAAAAAAAAAAAAATATGCAGCAAAATATTTGTAATAAATGAGAATGCAAAATATTTTGGTTTGTAAAAATTACTTTTTATATAATAATTAGTGTTAATCATAACCACTTCTATTATTTTTCATGGGGAAAAAATGCATTTTTCCCCACACTTTAAGCATATATAAAATAAAATTCTTTAGCAATCAAATATTTACATTTAATTATTTGACATAAATATCAAAATGAAAATGATTATACTATGAAATCTTACTTTACTGAAGTGATTTCAGCCCCCTGTCTCAAATGCATAATTTAGCTTAATGTTTTTAAGAACTCAAATCATTTTCGAATTATCAGCATGAAGGTCAATTAAAAAACACTGTTAAACATTTACAACATGGTTTCCCTGTGCAGTAAATCACTTAGTAATGAAGAAAGATTAATACATATCTTAAAAAGATGCTACATCAATAACCTCAGATTTTGGTAACAAACTTTGCAATTAAAATGTAGATTCTAGAAAAAAAAATTATGGTGATGTCTTTTTTTAAGAACCAAGACCTGAAGACCCTTTAAAAAATTCTATACTTAATCAGGATATTATAAATGACAAGTTGCCCATGCAAAAAATGAACTCTTTTCAGTTGTTGATAGCAGAGGCTAATTTAGAAGATGGAAAATAAAAAGCAGTTATGTATTTCAGAGGTTAAACTAAATTGACTCTGGAAAAGCAAATTAACACTTTAACTGATGCTAGACACCAAACATTTATGATAACAAATATCTTTATTTAAGCAATAATAGATCCCAATCAAACTATAGTAAAATTTTCCATCTAACCAATCATCTAGTATTTTTCACACTGGTTCAATGAACTAAAAATATACACTTAAAACATTTCATCCACAGTAATAGTTTTAATACAGATGAACATGGAGAAATAAATGATAAAAAAAGAATTCCATTAAAATTCAAATAAAATATAACCAAATATATTACAACAACAATGAAAAATTACCTGTAACAAACGGATTCTTTCAAGATTTAATTTAACTAAGATAAAGCAGTTGTCTGGTAGGAAAACTTCTTCAAAGTAGTCAGTGACCTAGTTAAAAAAATCTGAATTAATGAAATAAAAATATAAATTAGAATTTAGTTAAAATGTAAAATGGACATATGAACTTTCAGATATAAATGGCAGAACACCTGAAATAAAAATTATTTTGTTAAAGTAATTAAAGAAACATAATCAATATTCAAATCATATGCTTAATTTATTGGTATAGCTTGTGCATCAGTTGAAATTTTTTTTTCAATATATATTATATTACGGTGTACATGAACCTTAGGTATACCAATCCTAACAAATGTGTCTGTCAGAGATATATATGTGCATGCCAATCTTAATCAAATCCTATAATTATAAACTATTTTTAAAAACTTAAAGTAAAAATTTTAAAGCTGATACAACAAAAATCAATTATATACTATTAAACCATAAATACAGAAAAAAAAATTATGTATTGCTTGTCAGGAGGATATATTTCCCATATTGATTAGTAACCATACTAATTAATTAAACACCTTAACTATAACATAAGAATCATTCTGTAATCACTTTTTAAAACAGACATATATGTATCCATGTTCAATAAGAACTTTTCAAAAAATAAACCAAAAAAGAATCTTTTTTAAATTTAGCAATTTTTTGAAAATAAGCATTGAAGTTTAGGAAGTTTAATGAAACGGATCAATTATTATGACAAATTCGTCTAATCTTTATATTTTAATTGAAATATATATATTAAAAATTATGTTGATAAACATATCCTTTTATGCTTATAATTTATTACTGAAAAAAAAATCCTTATCCTTTTTTTAAATAAATATTTTTATAATGAGCAGTATAAATTAAATTTGACACAAATATATAGTAAAGGCTATCATTATTAAAGCTATGAACTAAAATTCAAAAATCTTTTTCCATACTTCTCCTAAAAGAGTTTTTTCAATTCTTCCTTTAACTTTTCTAGCAAATTCTAAATCATCATTAACATCAAGTAGAGCAGTGACGACTGGAGTGCTTATAACTTTACTTGCATTAATTATTTCACCAATTCGAGGTACACCCTGTGTGATATCTTTAAAAATATTAAGGAAAAAAATATTAATAACATGTATTTCTTATTTTCTCTCAAAGAAAGAAGTTCCTACTTTCACAAGGAAATATGCTTAGTAATTAATAGTGAATTTTCCATAAATGTTTAAAAGACAATACAAAACTCATACAGAATGATATAAATTTTATAAAATAATTAAATAACATGGAAGCAAAATGATCAAAGCAAAATATTAATTTAATTTTGATGCCTAACATCAAGCAAGATGAATGAAATAATAGTAATAAAAATTATAGTTATAAAAACAATTGATAAAAAAAGTAGTTGGACATAATATTTATTAAGATATTAATTTTCCCCAAAAAATTTTCTGTTACAAGTATAGAAAAACACACATTGAAAAGGATACTCATTGAAGCAACTCCAGCAAAATGGAAAGTTTTTAAAGTCATCTGGGTAGCTGGCTCACCAATGCTTTGAGCACAAATGGCCCCTACAGCAGTACCTTTAAGAAAGAATATATATACAACACTTAAAACTTTCAACAATTAATATGATTTAATTAATCTACAGAATTGTTTATCACCACCAAGAATATTTACCTGGTCCATTCATTGCTTTCATGTATTTGTCTTTGCAGAACTTAAGAAGTTCTACCAGTTGTGTTTTTGTGATTCTTTCAAGCTGATATAACACTAGAAAAAAGTAACACCATACAATAATTAAGAAATGCTACATATTAGTTTTTTTAGAACAAATTCTATTCATAAGTATAAAAATAGCACTGATGTAAATGCCTTAATCAGATAATTGAATTTATGAATTGAACTCATGTGAATTTAACAGATACAATAAAGTTCCATGTGTCTTCTACACAAACTAAGACACATGGATAATTAACGAGTTATAATTTCAATAAAATAAACTATTTGATTATAGATCAAAAGAAAAATTTCTATTCTAATAAAGAAAATAGGATAACAATATAAAAGATGAATAAAATCAGACAAAGGTACAATCCATCCTTTTAAATATTAATAATACAAATTATGTTAATTTTTTTTCTAATTCTAATAAATTTGTGAATTTTAAGTATTTCTACTTATAAACATTTCTTATATAAAAATTTTTTACAGTTTTTGAAACAACATAAGAAGAGAATGTAAATGTTAAGCATAGTTTGAATAAGATTAAAAATATTATTGAAAACATAATAACTTATCAAATCAAAGGAATAATAATAATAATAATAATAATTGTCTTTAGAAATAAAAAAAAATCTTTTATGATCTATTTGAAGAAATATACAATCATTTGACTTAAAAAAACTGATTTCAAATAAAAACATTTTTCATTAATAATTTGAAGAAGAAAACTTACCAGGTGGAACATCATCTTTATCTGAAGAAAAGTTAAATTTATTTTGAACTCTTTGCATCCTCATGCTGTGATCTTTAAAAAAATTCCTAGTAAAAATAGATTAAAATATGTTTTAAAATAGAAGATTAATACCAAACAAATTCTCATTAATTCTTAAAAAATATTTATTTTTACTTAAGACGGGATCGGTAATTTTCATGAACATCGTTAAAATCCTCCTGCAATATTTCATCACTTAAAGATATTAAAGAGTCAGGATCCAAAGGCCTTTCCTCTTTGCATGGAAATTTAGCCTAAATAATAAAAAAAATATATAAAGAGGATACTTAACATAAAAGAACTTAATACAAAGTACACATTTAAAATAATATAATATTTATGCATTAGATTTCCATGAAAAAAAATACAATCCTCAAATTTTCACAAATACTATTTTTAAATAATTGTATCCTGAAAGTTAAAACTTAACATAGCTTCCTTATTGAAGATACCATAATAATTATGCCTTAATGTGTTACAACACTGATCAGCGATGTATGTATGTACCAGTTGCATTAAACCTTATTTAATTAAAAAACAGGATAAACAATTAAATAGATTTAAAAATTAATCAAGCAATTAATATAACAATTTACCAATCATATTTGTGAGCAAAAGTAGATAAGTTTTTCAATGAATTAATTTTAACTAAAAAGTAGTTCAAAAAGTTTTTTCCACTGCTTTTTTTCTTATAAGCAAACATTTAGATTATTATTATTATTATTATTTTGACATATGATATATTCTTACCATGAAAATTTCTGATGAAAATAATAACTCAGAGTTATTTGAGAATTTATAAATATTTCGGTTACGCAATGAATATAATGGTTAAAAATGATTAATTAATTAAATAGTAACAAATATGTTTCTAAAATTATAACATGCAAAATATTCTTTAGAATAATACTGATACATAATATTTTAAATTAATGAGACTTACAGAAGTGATGTGATAAATAAGTTAAAGACATTTCTAACTAATTGTATAATTACATAATTTAGATCACATTTATATTTGTTCTTTTCAATATCGTACATTTCTCATTTTTTAACAGTATTATTTATTGTTAGCTGTATTTGATTTCTCATTTGTAGTATGTAAGCATATTTTTTCTTTTTTTGTTTATGTTTTTCAAAACCAAGGACTATGGTTGTGATTTCATTCTTAAAGGAAATCAATTACTTTTATACTTAACTGAATGATATTTTTGATGATTTGATTTGATATAGTTCGCATCTTCCATACATAAATCTAAAATGTATTTAAAGGATAAGATTTTAAATTATAAAGTGTAAAAACAACACAAAATACATACTGTAATGTGATACATGGCTCTTTCAAATATAACAGGGTCATCTGGTGGATCATCATTTTTTTTCATACAATATTCAGTATTTTTCTTTTTTCCAGAATTTTCAAATTTATTAACACCTTCCATGTTTACAGGATCCAGACCATCACCACCATAAACAAACTGAACTACTTCTCCAATGGAATTGCGAACACTTAAGTCATAATGCAGGCATAAGTCTTCCAAAGACTTAAAAAAAAAAAAAAAAAAAGGTAAAAGTAAATATGATTTTATTACGTATAAAATAGGATAATAATAATAAAATAAGGCTGTAGGCTTATTATCAGGCTTATTTACTTATTACTTATGTGAATGCAAATAATTTTAAATGATGAATTGTTTTTGGATTACTAGCTATTATATAAAAAATTATGTTTCAAGCAATGCAATAGAATATAAACAATATAAAAATATTTTAGTAATAATATATAATTAATATAAGAATATTAAAATAATAATATACAATCAATATAGAACACATTTGATAAATTAACTTCCATGTAAGTTCATTAAGAATCCCATTATTCACTTACTTTAATCAAACGACGCTGCATGTAGCCAGTTTCGGCAGTTTTTACAGCTGTATCTACCAAACCTGAATTAATAAAAAGTTTTGGTTAAGAAAAATGTTAAATACTATTTCCATATTATATGTATATAAATATGAATTTTATAATAATATATACATACATTGAATAATGAGAGAATATTACCTTCTCTTCCAGCCATAGTATGAAATATGAATTCAGTTGGAGTAAGACCAGAAAAGAAACTATTTTGTACAAATCCTTTAGCTTCTGGAGTTTTACCTATGGTAAGATTAAAAAAAAAGTTAATATTATGAAAATTTTAATTTTTGATAATTATACCGGTATAATAATAATATAAAAACTGCAGATAATTTAAATAAGAAAACCTTTTCTCTGTTTGTATAAGGAGAGAATTTATTATTTTAAGATTATCTTATGAGGCTACTTATTTAAACATGTAACAAATATGAATAATTGAATCAGCATAAGAATAAGGAAATGTCAGAGTGGAGTTTCAAAACTTTCATTTTTGTAAATTCAGAAATTGTTTTTAAATACTATATTTAAAAAAATGGGTTCAAATTAAACATGAACTTACTTGCTTTTTCAAAATGTGGCAAAGATCTATGATCGAACCCATCAGGAACTCTTTTACCACTTAATGCCTGTTGCCCTACACATGCAACCATCTGACTGATATTGATGTTTGAGCCTTAGGGAAAAAAAAAAATCAACGATAATAGATAGTATGAATATAATTGTACAAATAAGCAAAGATGTTCACATAAAATACTTCTTTTAGCACATTAACATATCTTATTAAAATCACAAATACTTTGCTAATAAAATATGAACTCTTAAAAAAATTTAAACATCCTTCAAATTCATTTAAAATACCCCAAAAATATATTTATAGTAGCACTAATCACAATTATAGTAAATAATACAAATTAATGTAAGAATTAATTTCAAATAGCTTTACAACATTTTTACACAGACTCAGAAACATTTACAGATATTTCTAATGGATGTCAAATTAATGACTTCAGTCTTGAGGCCATTTTATGGCAAAAATGAAGATTCTAGAAAATAATGATTTTTGGCAATATCTCTATTAAAAGTAGCAATTTGGACTCCTTTTAGAAGGTTCTATGCTCTATTACTAAAGCCATATAAATAAGATATGTACATAGCCAAAGAATTTTTTTTTGTATCGTAATATTAATAGAGAATTAAGTGGACACATACACAGAATATAGTAATTTGCACTGAATGATTTGTTTTCAATCAATATTTTTTATTTCTGCAAGTACCATCTTTGTGTTAACTTTGAGTGTTTTTACTACTTGTTTGTTATGTTTTCTGGTGAAATAAAACATCATTATCCTTCATCAAGACAGATGAATTTCTCACCTAATACTCATTGAATGATTCTCTAAGACAATATATAATATGCAAGTTAAATATACCTTTAGATCCACATTGAGCCATAATTAAAGGGCTGTTAGTCTTATGCAGTTCTTTATAACAAACTTGTGCTGCACGTTCTCGAATAGCAGACAATTCAGATATGATTTTATTCTGAAAAGAAATAAATCATAATGTTTTCATATTTTATCCTCTAACATTAAGCTTTTTTAAAGGGACTGTAAACACTTGATGAAAACACATACCTCTAGAGTTTCCTCTTCACTACATCCAGGTAAAGTTTCTAACTCTCCTCTTTCCAAACTCTGGATGTATTCTTCACATTTATTATAGCTGTTACAAATAAAACAGAAATAAAACTATAAACACAAAAAACTGGTACTTTCTTTCATTCATTGATATTTAGAAACATAAATATTAACATAGATTTAGGAGCAGAGAAATATAAAACATAATGTAAGGTATGAGAAGTTATAAATCAACAGCAACAAGCAAAAAAAAACCCACTTAAGTCAAGACCATACATGCATTTTATTTAATTAAAAATGATGGAGGGGGGGCATGTATTTGAAAGAAAAAAAAAGATATGCAATAAAGAATGTCATTTATAAACATGTTGATAAAAAAAAGCATGTATCAAAATAAAAGTGTAACACACAGCATAACTGCTTCAAAAAAAAAAAAAAAAAATCAGACAAATCCATCATTTCATAGTTTAACAATATTTTTCTCTAACAGCAATTTTTTTTTATAACAAAGTGATTTATATATATATTATTTACAGCTTGCTGAGCAGGCAAAATTTGTCATTAAAATCAGGAATGCCATGTTTTTTTTTGTAAGTCTTTTTCAAATGAACACAGATCTTCAGTAAAACTGTTTATTGTTATTTGTTTTACTGATAATTCGAATTTGAAGTGTTGATTATTATAACAGTTATTTGACCACATGAATCTTAATATTGATTTTGAAATGCAACAGCATGGCAAGATTAACAATTTATCCTACTTTATTAATGATTGAATAAGTTTTTAGTAAAATTTCCAGCATATCTTTGAAAAAAGACAAAAAAAAAAAAAAAAAAAATCATTTTATTTTTTAAATCTCAATTTGTACTACATTTTAAAATAAGAAATACTTGACAAAAGGAGAAGGTAGGATTATAAAAATGTATAAATTTCAGTTTCAGTGGAATGGAATAGTATAAATCATAAACTTGTTCTATATTTCATGGGGGGAAAGTCAAAATGGATACATACAAAAAGAAAAAAGTCGCAAATACAAAATTTTATTCATTAACTGGAATCGACAGCAATTGCTATTTTCTGTTGCTGTGAGAAAAAATCAGTTTAAGTTTAATATTTTTCTTAACCCAATAAAGTAAATGCATTAATAAAAATAATTACTTACCCTTGTTCCAACAATATTTGTTTTTCTTTTAATAAACCATATCCTGGTGTTACATCACCAATTCCAATGGAAAAGCCCCGATTGGCTAAAAATAAACAAAGTATTAATTTTATGTTCACTTATTTAAAGATTAAAATTATCATATACTGAATATTTCAAAAAAACAAATCTGATAATTAACAAAACAAAATTTCTTACAAATTATTTTAAAAAAAAAGCCAACTATATTTATATAAAAAATAACATTATATTCATTTTTCATTATATTCATTTTATTATATTCATTATCATGAAGCACTTTCATGCAATACAAATATTAAATTGTATATTAGTTGAAACATATAATTGAATAATATGTTCAATAAGCTTCATTTTTTAAAATCTCCAAATACAATTTCTTTAAAGGGTTAGAAAGTGAATATATTATTTTGCAAATCCATTTTCATAATGAAGAAAATTCTATCCCAACTGAAAGAAATACTTTCTTCTCAATAACAACAAAGTAAAAGTGAAATTATCATACACAAATTTAAAAAAAAATGTTTACACATTTTTTTAATACTAGAATTAACTAGTTCTCCTTCTTTTTTTTTTTTTAAACCTTTGCTAATTTTGGCATAGAAGAAAGTCAGAATGAACTAGTTATTCAAAATGTACAACACCTCTAATAAATTATAGTTTTAAGTTGGACAATTTATATATTCTATTATTAACTTGCCAAAGGAACCAGAGAAAACTTTTACAAAATGCAAAATTTTTAATATAGATGAAAGCTTTATTTGCAGATGTTTTAAGAAGTATACGTGGAAATATTGCTTATAATTCGAAAATAAAACATTCATATTACTCATACCAAGAAAGTAAGAAGCTAGTCGAGCCAGTCTCAGCATAGCATTAGCAGCATGAACTTTCCCATAATCACGTAAAAGTATATAGAAAATGGTGGTCTTTGATCCAGAACCAAGAGTAGCTTTAGTCATAGTTCCAGACAATAATTCACTATTTCTAATATTTACAACTGCAAGAATAAAATATTAAACATAAATACTCATACTTTTAAAATTTATCAGAATGCTAGTAGTTTAAAAATACAAAATACATTATTTTTTGTCATTGTTCTTAATACAAAACCCTTTGCTTTAATAATAAATTGTTCTCACAAATGTAAACATTGCTTTTTGGAGGAAAATGGAGAACTACATGAGAAAAATTAGAAAATTTTCTTTAAAATTCAACTGATTAGCACAACTAAATCCATCAATAATGAACAAAAACAATAAATTAATTTTGGTTCATTCACAGAAACTACAAATCAGAAACATTTAAAATAAAGATTTAGAATTTGTGTCTAGAAACATTATTCTACCTACAGTTATCATTTGGGCACAATTCTTCTTTTCCAGTATAAGGAGATGCTGCTTTGCCTTTAGGCGCTTTTCTGAGATTAATCAGAATATTACATTCTTTACTGGGACGCAACAGTAAACTGAATATCTGTTTTCCAGTCCATAGCATTTGAGGCTAAAGAACAAACCAGTCTTTCAACACTTATATAGTATAAAACATGCAAACATTTTAAATATATTTTTTTAAGGCATAACAATATAAGGATTTTTAAAAATAGTAATAAAATTACAATATATAGGAAAAAAGGATTTAATTTTAATGAATAACCACTATTCATATAATTTTTTGTTAGTTTATACCATTTCAGTGTAGTTATTATAAGATAGACAGACAAGCAATCAAATGTATTTTTGCTCTTTATCATAAATATGCTAACCATTTTAAGGGTAAAATATTCTTAAAATTTTAAAATTTTATTAAGTAAATAAACAAACACAATTGTATGTTTAGAGTTAAACAAAGAAGCCAAATATGTAATATGCCTTATCTATTGCCTATTTAATATAAAAAGTTGATTATCTTTTGAATTTTGTTAATTGACTTGCAGTACAATAACAAATCTTATTTGTACAAAATTTCTGGTATTTAGCATTTTTTAATTCAAAATATGACGTATTTGTACTTCTTTGAATGTATTTCTATCAATAATTAATAAGGAATAACAAAAGCCTGTCTCTTTTTTTTTTTGGGGGGGGTGCAAATTTACTTCTGGCAGAGTCCATAATAAATATTACATAACACTTAGCAAATATATGAATTCCAACAATTTTATGTAAGTTCCAGAATATAATAATCAAAAAATAAAATGCCCAGGTTAAGTCTTAAGGCCACAGAGTGTAAATGCATGAATATACTTCAAAAATTCTATCATCTCTTATATGAGAAGGATAGACACTATAATAGCATTACTAGACAAATTCAGTTTTCCACAAGATGGGTTAAGTGGAAGTAATTACAAAAATAAATGCAATTAATCCCAAAATGAATTAAGGTTGTAGGTTGGATTATTTTAATAGTAATATTAGCATATAGTAACAATCCTATACTATAATACGAGGAATGGTTGCCAAGTCGAAAATCGCCCCAGAATTAATAAACTCCGGTAAACTTGGGGGTCTTGGGTTTTTGGCCACGAGGAATCAATTGGCGCCGGTTTCGAAGCGCTACGGTCGAGCAGTTCGGCGTTACAGATAGGATATTTTCAAACTTTATTAGTTCGCCATAATGGCTATAGATGGCAGCACTTAAATTTTCTTTGTCTATTGCCTAATAGGTTTCAAGCGGTAACGTGCTATCTTTTATCTTTTACCAGTTATCTTTTCACCAATGGTTTCACAAATTATCTTATGGCATGTATTGTTTTGATAAATCACAATTGAAAATTTAAATCTTCGAGTTAGCTTCGATACCTGTTTTCTCCGAGCGGAGCTCGGTCACCCGCTGGTTATATTAAATGATAATGATTAAATGATATATATTTAATAGGAAATTTCGATTTTTATAACTACCTTCATCAGGGCAGGAGGAGGTAAACTGATTTTCATCAGTAAATCTTCATTTGACAATATGCTGCAAATTACTTGTTGAGCTTCTTCCCTTGTGAAGAATGTGTCTTTTTGAGTTAGTAGAAAAGAACCTGTAAAACATTAAAAAAAAAAAATCTTGTTAAATATTATATGCCTAATAGCCATATAATAGTGTTAATATAATATATAACACACTCATTTAATCACAGTTAAAATATTTAATAAAAGTATGAGGGGTGATAAAAAAGTTTACAAGGCAAAGAAAAAATACTTTGTTAACAATAGACCCAGGATACAAATGGTGATTAAGAGACATATGTGATGGTCCCTCCTCTACCAAATCACCAAACCTGTTGAGGCTTTGATCACAATGCTGGATCAATTTGAAACCCCATCCAGGTAATAATCAGGCCCCTGGTTATTGAGCCAGTTCTTGGGTGTCTTTTTGAGCATCACCATCTGATATGAATCTTGTTTCGTATAAATGTTTCTTCAAAGAGTCATCAATGGTGGGAAAAGGAAATATTCACTGGAAGTCAAATCTAGGGATGACTAGATCTCTACCTAAATGTTTCTAACAATCTCTCAGCTTACTTCAAAAGAACAACACCATTTCACAATCCTGTTTTCTACACATTGCTTTGCCACCATAAACTTCAATGATTTGTCTATGAACGTCCAATGGAGACACATTCTTGGTCCATAAAAATCACATCATGGCTTGCATCTTTGTGCAAGATTACTTCTCTAGACATGGATTCTTCTCTAGGATGGGCAAGATTACTTCTCTAGACATCACACATTTGTCGTTTTTTCAGGTCTCAGGACTAACACCATCTGCTCAAACAATCAGTTATCGCTAAGACAATTAACGCTAACGGTATTCATTCTGGGTAATATTCCCATCCACAATTTCTACTTTCCAAATACTGCTGGTGGTAAAAATTTTTTTTTGATACCCGTAATAATAATAATTAAAATACTGTATAAGAATTAATATACAAAGTACTTAAAAAATGAAAATAAACCAGAAATAACATTTCTTTAGTTTAAAAACAAGTCACTAAGATTTAATATAATAGATTTTTAAAATAAACCTACAAATTACATCACAAAATAAAACGATAAAAATTAAATATAATTACTTTTTATGAATGGGATAAATGACTGAAGAAATAGATAAATTCTGCATATTAAAAAATTTTTTGTATACAAACCTGTTATAAAATCTTGAATAGCTGCAACTAATGGATCTCCATTTCGAGGTGTTACTAAATTTGAAGATACCTAAAAAACTTAAACCAA
>JAPMOQ010000462.1:0-17108 GCA_026543055.1 Argiope trifasciata | reverse complement strand
GTGACTTTTACAGTATTGTTAATTAAATAAATCAGCTTTATCTAAGAAAAATATGGTTTAATACACTGAAGTGACAAAAGTCATGGGATGACTGTTAATATCATGTAGGTCCTCCTTTTGCCCGGCGAAGTGCAACAACTCGACGTGTCATGGAGTCCACAAGTCGTTGGAAGCCCTCTGCAGGAATATTGAGCCATGCTGTCTGTATAGACGTCCATAATTGTGAAAGTATGGATGGTGCAGGAGTTTGGGCACGAACGGACCTTTCGATGATATCCCATAAATGCTCGATGGGATTCATATCGGGCGATCTAGGTAGCCAGATCATGCGCTGGAATTGTCCGAAATGTTCTTCAAACCAATCGCGAACAGTTCGGGCCCGGTGACATGGCGCATTGTCATCCATAAAAATACCATCGTTGTGTGGGTACGTGAAGTCTATGAATGGCTGCAAGTGATCTGCAAGCAGCTGAACATAACCATTTCCAGTCAATTATCGGTTCAGTTGCACCAGAGGACCGAGTCCATGCCATGTAAAAACAGCCCACACCATTATGCAGCCCCCACCAGCTTGAAAAGTGCCTTGCTGACAGTTTGGGTCCATGGCTTCGTGGGGTCTGCGCCACACTCGAACTCTACCATCAGCTCGTAACAACTGAAATCGTGACTCAACTGACCACGCCACGGTTTTCCACTGGTCTAGGGACCAGTCGACATGCTCACGAGCCCAGGAGAGTCGCTGCAGGCGATGTCGTGCTGTCAGTAAAGGCACTCGAGTCGGTCTTCTACTGTCATAGCCCAAGGAAGACAAATTTCGCCGCACAGTCCTATCGGACACGTCCCTCGTACGTCCCATATTGATTCCTGCAGTTATTTGACGAAGTGTTGTGTGTCTATTAACATTGACCATTCTACACAGACGTCGGCGGTCTCGGTCGTTAAGTGCAGGTGGTCGCCCACTGCGCTGACCATGATGGGATGTGATACCTGAAATTTCATACTCTCGGCACACTCTTGATACTGTGGATCTCGGAATATTGAATTCACTAAAGATATCCGCAATGGAATGACCCATGCGTCTAGCTCCAACTAACATTCCACGTTCAAAATTCTCGTCGTGCCGCCATAAATCACGAAAAACCTGTTCACATGAATAATTTGAACACAAATGAAAGATCTGGAAAACGAACTGCGCATTTATACTTTTTCGCTGCGATACTACTGCCATCTGTATATTTGCATATTGCTATCCCATGACTTTTGTCACTTCAGTGTATATATATATATATATAAACTGAAAATTTTCGTAAAAAAAGAATTTAGTCTCTTAGAAATCATAAAAGCTTCTTAATTATTTAAAATAATAAAGTAATTACCTTTACAGAATCCAAACGAATTCTTTCCTTTTTTTTTCATTAGGAAGAAGCAAAAAATATAAAAGACGTATAAAGAAAAGCACGTTTTATACCACAGATATGAATTAAAAACCTCAGGTATTGCTAATTGCTTTTAAAATAATTTTATTAGATTAATAATTTTATTATTTTACTAGCCACCTTTGGCAACCAGCTGAGTAATGCGTAATGCGTTCTAAAATTTTCAATTAAATCACATATTCATTAGCCTTGAATTAATTCCGGACATTGATTGGCCTGAAATTAATATTTTCTTTAAGATGATGGACGGAAAGTTCTAAAAGAACACGTTTTCCTAATGATATTCTTTAATTTTATAAATCAGTCAGTTTTAATGATTGATTTAGAAGACTGATTAATGTAACAACGTTCATTTAAAATATTAATAAAAATATTTTGTAAAATATGGTTCACAAAGTAAAGTATGAAGAAATCTAAAACTCATTATTCATAAGTGCATTGTTTGACTAAAGCTACATAAAATGTAATTATTTACTTCATTTAGATCAAATTAATAGTATTAAACAATACATATGCCTTTTAATAATATTTTACAAATTAGCCATTGGACCGGAATTTGAATGCATATCCTGTATAAATTCAATCCTGTATAAATAAAGATAATTTATTGAATTAATGATTTAATTATTGTAAACGATCATAGAATCCTTTGCCTTACATTTTTTAAAGAAAATATCACATTTTATATTTATTTTATTTTGTCCAGTCACGTGCTGAAAGTTACATTTCTTTAGATTTAATTTTCAGTAATAGTGGATTTTTTTAGAATTTGAACTTCCGTGAAAATGATGGCAACACGGTGATAAAACCTAATTTTTTCCCTTTGACGTGCTCTTTCAGATTAAATTTTATTGTTTTATCCGAAATATATTATTGAAAATATGGTTAAAACATTTTTTTAACAATTCGTTTAAAATAGAAGCTTAAGTTATATGTTAATACACTGATGTCATTAGAAAGCTAGTTTTTTTAATCTTTAACTTCAATGTAAAAATCATGTTTATGCGATAATATTTTCGGAAGTTATAGCGGAAAAATGTAGAAATTTAGCTTAATTTTTAATTAATTCAAATTCTAATTTAAAAATTCGAAAAAAAGGCTGCGAGGTGCATATTTCCAACCCCCAAAGTATACATGTACCAAATGTGGTAGCTGTAGATCCCACGGTCTGGCCAACACACACACATTGTGTTTTATTATAAGTATAAATAAAAAATGTGTTATTTTTTCTTTAAAATCAGGAAAAAATTTAAGAAATAGTTAAAGTTAAACGATTCAGTTATTAGTTGTTAAAGAGTCGATAACTTTATTCGGAAATACGTTTTGAGTTTAATGCTCTAATAATTTATCGGTTATGCTTCCAAAATATTAAAAATGTTTTTTTCGGTGATGTTGCCAAAATATTAAATATGTTTTTTTAAAGAAAGCGAAAAAGAGAAAAAATTATGGAATAAATGATTTGGATGTTACAAACGATTATAAAAACCTTGGCTTTGCATTTATTTTTTAGAAACTATCACATTTTATAATGGAAAAAAATTATCGAATTAATGATGCAGATATTGCAAACGATTATAGAAATATGCCATTAAGTCGGGAATTTAATGCATTTCCTGTCTAAATTCAACCAGGTTTACCGTAAATAAAGAAGATTTGTTGGATTAATCATTTAGATATTGCAAAAGATTATAGAAACCTTTGCTTCGCATATATTTTTTTAGAAAATATCACATTTTATATTTATTTTATTTTATTCAGTCACGTGCTAAAAGTTGCTTGTCTTTAGATTTAATTTGCGATGATAGATTTTTTTTTAAAATTTGAGCTTCCGTCATTGTTTTCTTTTATTTTATCCAGTCACGTGCTAAAAAAACATGGTTAAAATATTTCTTTAAAAATTCGTTAAAAATAGAAGCTTAAGTTATACATTAAAACACTGATACCATTAGAAAGCTAATTTTTTAATCTATAAATTGATGTAAAAATCATGTTCGTGCGATAATATTTCCGGAAGTTATAGGGAAAAACGTCGAAATTTTGCTTTATTTTTAATTAATTCAAATTCAAATTAAAAATTCGAAAAAATGGCTCAGAGGTGCACATTTCCGACTTCCAAGGTATACATGTATTAAATTTGATAGCTGTGGGTCCAACGGTCTGGCCTGTAGAGCGCCAACACACACACACATTGAGCTTTGTTATAAGTATAGATATAGATTTACCAAAACTTTTTAATAGTTTCTATAGGTTAAACTTTCATCAGTAATTCGATGCTTCGATTTTATTTGTTGATAATTTTTTTTATCATTTATATTTACTATGAGCTAAAGATAATTTAGATAACAAGAGTCGACATGAAATTGAAAAGATAGTTAAATTGAGAGCGTTCACTACTTCCTTGGTTTGAGATTGAATTTAGATACATGATAAATATTGGTAAAATTTTCCATTCACATGCTATGCTAATTTTTCTCTTTAAAAAACGTTTTATTATTTGAATCCTTTTTCGGATATTGTTCTGAGAAAATTATTGATACTTTTAATCGCTTAAGCTGTTATCGAATTTCAATAAGAGTCTGTTATCTATTTCGTATGATCTTACTTCATTACAAAAGTAAAAAAAAAAAAAAAAAAAAAAAAAAATGGCATAAGCAAAAAATTTCAAAAATAAATAAGTAAACGAATAGAAAAAGAAAATTTCTGTCTAAAGGATATTTTGATTGTTTGAAGGTTATTTTGTTTTGCATTCGAATTCTTACATGATAAGAAAAGTAAGGAATTGTTGACGTGTTGAATCAAATAATGATAGAAATGTTCACACTCGATTCGGTTAAAAAAGTGCTTATTTTTACCTAAAAAATTCATTTCTTTATTCTTAATATAAAGTTTGAACTAATCAGCCTTGATTAGAACTTTTGTTGAATTAAGAAGGTATCCATACATGAAAACGTATTAGCATTAATTTAATTTTATTCATATTACAAGCTGGTACCTGATCATATCATTAATTTTCGTGTTGCTGCCACAGAATAAATAATTTCAGATATATTTTTTGAAATAGCTATCTTGTTTAGTAGGAAGGATGGTAGAATGATATTCATTTCCTTGTGGACAATGAATAGGAAATTGAATGATATACAATAACGTATAATGATATTTATTCTATTTTTTACTTCATATATAATAACTGTACTAAGTCTATAACCTTCTCGCAAGGATAAGCAATAAGTTAAACTATTTCCATCACAATTGGTTGAACGGTACGGACGCATAAACAAAAATTCCTTTCTATATTGTAGATTTATTAAGTATAAATTACTTAATTTTTATCAATTGATAATGTAATTTTCTACAATTTCGTAGTATTTTAATTCAATGATCCATTTCCAAGATAGAAATTTTCTTACAAAATATGCAGCGAACATTTTGTAGAAAACAGTAATTAAAAATTCTGATAGTTAACCTCGTTGTAAATACACAATAATACTCGAATGCTTGTAGAATACGACAGCAAGACAGACAGTATATTACTATTTCTGGAGCTTGCGCTTGCCGTTTTCTTATATTTGGAAATACTAATGCATATTTATTACATCTTTCAATATTCATATGTTCATAGAGGGCTGAGGCATTTTGTGACCGAAGAATATGTTTATAAACAAAAGAAAGCTGTGGCTTCGATCCTCTAGTTTTGTTCTTAATTAGCATTATTCAAAAACTAAATGATAGCAGCACATTTTAGTAACAAATTGTTTGCCAGCTAGCACCTGGATACTTCCTGAATTCTTCCCAAACTCAAAATCTTAATTCAAGAATGCATGGATTTATGTTTTTATAAAGAAAAAAATATATGTGTTTTCAGCAGCTGCATGTAATTTAGGATGATTACTTAAAGCATTTGGAAGTATTTTTTCGCAAAATTAAAATGTGCCAAATGTTTACATTACTAATTAAATATAATTCTAGTAATACGAATTGCTTTATAACAATTCTTCAATAAAAATCTTTTTTCATCAATCTATTTTTTATGATGCAAATAAAATGTTTTTGATCGCAGTTTTAAAGGTAAAACCATTCATAGAATAGCCATCTTGATATTTTTTTCAATCGTCCAATTAAAATCTAATTCTAGTTTCACTATTACCGTTGATCAATCTTTTCTACAAATTTTTATTGAAAAGCATTTAAAAAAGAATTTCCGAATACTCATTGTTACCTTTCAGAACAATCATGTAAGCTTATAAATGGAAATAAAATTGTGTAGCCAAATGGCTACACGATGCATTATAAGATTAAAGGATTCAAGAAGTTAAGCTTAACACATTCATCGCTAAAAATAAGTTAGATAAAAACTAAAGACAAATCCTAATTCATTCGACTGTGGAAATTTTTTAACACAAAAAATAAATGATAAAAGTAACGTTATTCTTGAGATATCTATTAGAAAATTCAACCTATCTAAATTGGCATAAGAGACAATTTTAGCCCACAGAAACCTGTTAATTGGAAGTATCTGAAAAACGAGATATCTCGTCAGTAGTGTTGAAAGTGTTAAGTCCACATTTTAGGAAAGCACTCATTAGAAGAATCAAAGGCTAACATTAAATGTTTCAGTTACATTTTATCATATCTGACTTCTGTAATTCATAAATATGCTAAGTCAAGCATAATTTTTTACAGCTGCACAGCATTTTGTTATCATCTTCATGTGACCTTAAAAAATATCAAGGAAACTTAACGATGTTAACCTCTACGAATGTAAACATTTTTAGATGTGTATACAAGATTCAGAAATCCGATAGCGGATAGATTTGCAAATGTAACTCATTTTCATAAATTCCAGACGCTTCTATTAATGAAATTTCAGTTTCAAATACATTAAAAAGCATTTGATATAAATTGGGCAATGTCAAACTAAAATATTTAAGTCGTAGTACTTCTTATCTTTGGTTATGTTGATTAAAGCGTTAAAAAACATCTGCTTAATGCCAGAATCGCATCTGTTGCATTTTCCTTTTGGAATGCAATAAAAGCTAGAACGGGAATCTTAACTAGATCATATTTCTTCATAGAAAAAATCTAGGAAGTCATTAAAATGAGGAGCATTTTGGTGTTTTTCTTTTTGGCATGCGTTGTAAGTAATTATTTAATAACTCGAAATGAAAATTTCTTATTAAAAAGTGAAGTTTTGAAAGTATAACTTTTTGTTATTAAAAGAAGAATTTATAACCTTGTTAGGCAATTTTTTTTTTGTGTGTGTTATTCGAATGTAATTAGTTTTACTTAACTATTTTATAGATCAAATATTCTATCTCTTATACCTAATGCACTTTATCGGTCAGCATATTGAATAACATCTAGTAACGAGTAACATTGCAAAATTCTCCAGTATTGCAAGATTTTACTATTTTGTCTTGTAAAATGCACTTATTATTTTGGGAGTTCATACACTCAGCGATTATTAAGTTTTGCTCATTATCTTATATTTAGTACAATGCTCTTATTCTGACACATATTTCATGTATAGTTCCGTGTTCAATCAAAATTGATCCCTTTTTCTTAATGAATGTGTTCATATGCAGAGCAATTTACATTATTGATATATTTGAATTTCAAATTATCTATTGAGCTATTTTCTCATCAATAATTTTTTAACTCACGTATGGTAATATGTTTTACATGTATTTTGTATTCTAAATTTTTATAGTTATTTTTTAATATGATAATTTTTATAGGCTTCCGTAATAGTAGTAAAATGCGTCTTCTATGATGCAAGACTATAATCATGCTAATATTTTGCTTTGACGATCGTTGCACGTAGAGATAACAAATTTGATAAATAATAAAAAATTATAAATGATTTTAAAAATCTAATTATATTTTTAATGAAAAATAAATCTTAATTTTTATTTTCTCATAATAAGTTTGAAGCAAATCATAGAATAAAAATCAATTTTTATTCTACTCAACAAATATATATTTTTAAATAACTTTTCAATAGCGTAAATGTTATTCCCAGACAATATTCTTTTTTAAATTTTAATAAATTATTTAGTAAATTTTGAATAACACATTTCAATATTTCAGTAGCTGAATTTATACACGATTTGCAAATACATTAAAGGCATTTTTTGCGAGTCCTTTATTTTTGTGTCCAAAAGTAAATTTTGGAAATATAAAAATATTTTAACATTATCGCAACCATTCACAATCCATTATCATGTTATGATGTTTTGAACTGAAGTTAACTTTTTTTTAGTTTTACCTTTTCTATGTGTTTCTTATCTGTATTTAAAGTTCTATTTCTTTTTACCGAGGGCATACAAATATATTGTACAATATATAATTAGTCTTGCATTCTATCAGCAATGGAAACTTTATTTCAATAATTTTCAGGTATCATAAAAATTCCCTTTCAATCTTAGACTTTCACGAATAATGAATTGCTTGTCTGAATACATTAAAGGATTAAATGTCGGTCATCTATGTATGATGTGCAGTACCATTTTCATAGTAAAATTCTTTTTTTTTTTTTTAATATTCTCCTATTTCAAACTTAATTTGTATTCTGAGTAATTTTTTTCCAGTTTCATGGAATTGTCATGGAATTGTCGTGTCTCTAAAAATGGAATTGTCGTGTCTCTAAAAATGGAATTGTCGTGTAAAAAGAATTCTTAAATAATGATCAAAATTTGACTTATGAATATTTTACTAATTTTTTGTGAAATACAAGATTTTTTTTATTGAGTTCAGTGGCCTGTTTCAAATGAAAAATAATGGAAAATATAATATTTCCTGTTTTTAAATTTTTATGTATAATAATAACAGGTGGTTGCCAGTGTGACTGCTTATTGTGGAGAATCCTGTGGCGATGGTGCCTGCTGTGCAGGTTCATCTTTTCACCGAACTTGCCGACCTTTATCCTCGAATGGTGAGAATAAAATAATATATTTACTTGAGAACTCTACTTTTAGGTAGATGATATTCTATTATTTGCATGGGATTCGAGTTTAAGCTCTTTTTACATGTTTTGCATTATTCACTTTACTATATTGTGTCATAATATGATAAACCAGCTAAAGATTTCTCCCCGTTAATTTTCTCGTATACACCTTTATAAAACCATTATCTTCTCTCATGCAAAGAATGAAATTTGGGCAAAGCTGCTAATGTCATGTGTATAAGTACACCGGACACCATCTCCATGGTGTCCGGGTTCCAATAAGATGTGCCATGGGGATAAAATATTTGTGTGTTTATATCACTTTTTTTAAAAGAAATATTAACAGAGTGCAGAAAAAGCAATATTTAACTTAGGGTGCTTGTTTCTTTCTAAGGAAGAAACGAGCACACTAGGTTAGGTATTACTTTTGTGCAATTGCGAGAATTTAAATTTTTAACTGTAGTTTGATATTAATAATAGTTAATAATTATGCAGTTGCGAGATTTTAGATTTTAACTATAGCATGATGTTAATAATAACTGTAATTAAAAAATGGCCTTATTAAAGTTAGAAAAATAATTATATGGTGGTGCTAGAAGATTAAAAAAAATATCGTTATTAGAAATAAGAAGAACAGAAGTTAGAAGGAGCCTAAATGCCCAAATTAATAAGAAATAAAAATCAAACTATATTCCGTAATAATTTTTTTAAGTATATCAACTTAGAAACAATCAAATTGTATTTTGGCCGTAATAATATGATCTTTATGTAGTTGAACATAATGAATATAATTGAACAGAATAAACACATGATCGATATTTCAGCATATTATCGATACTCCGTATTACGTTATTCTATATATTTATAATATTTTTATATTAGGGTGTTCCAAAAGTTTTTTTGTAAGCTCTTTACGTATGTCCTTATCTGGCTCTGCTTGCCCAAAAATGAAGCTTTTATATGAGCCATCAATGTCATCGCATGTGCACAGAATATGCACTCAGCATAAAGTGGTAGGTCTTGCTCTGTGGCATAGCCGAGACTACACTCCAACAATTTTCTTTTGTCCATTTGGTGGGATTAGAAAGGCTCAATTACTATGAGCTCCTTCCTTAAGGAGAAACAATAAATTCTACGAAATACTATCATCAAATAAAAGCTTACATAACGAAAAAAAAATCTGGCCAGAATTAAGGAACCAACGAGGCATTATTTTTCATCATAACAACGCAACACCATATATTGCAGTAGTCGTAAGAGCAAAACTTGTACATTTTGATAGGGATGTTTTACCGTATCCTTCAAACTCTCCAGATCTTGCTTCTTCTGATTATTGCTTCTTTCTGTCCTTAAAAATTTCTAAGTGCTTTAAATTTACCAACGAAATAAAAGCATACCTTCAGGATTATTTCCTGTTCAAAGCACAACAATTTTGGAAAGGACTAATGAGGCTTCTTGAGAGATGGAAGCCTACAAAGCAAAAAGTTTCTTATGTAACAAATAAAAATGTTTTAAACAGTAACATTTTATGTATTCATATCATTCATATGCTTTCATTTCATATTAAAACTGGGAAAGAAATTTGTGGAACACATTAATATATTTAATTATCTTTTTTCTCTAATGAATATGAAATTGTCCCTAAGAGATAAAGTCGCACTCCTGAGAATTATCCAATCTCATATTGCTTTGGAAACATGAGATTTACCGAATACAGTTTACAAATCATTGTAAATACGTTATGACACAAAATCGATACAGTTGCAGTAGAATCTTTTTAAAAGCATGACTGTCTTGAATTAAAAAAGTGCGGATTAATTCGAAGGAAAAGGGTATCTTTGAAATGAGTTGTGTTCAAATAATTGAAGCATATCTACCCTTTCTTCATACAATAGTATTGAGATCAATCATACTGTTATCAAATTGAGAATAGCGCAAGTTTATTCATGGTACAATATATAAAGGTTTAAAATATTATGGTTGTTCAAATATCATCGGAACATTGAAGCAATGATCAAATTCATGAAAGTACACGTTTAATGATTGTACATGGATGGCACCAACGATTTCTATATGCAGTAAGAAACAACGAAATTTTATGGTACCGTATGGCATTAGCATGAGATGGTTTTTAGAAAATTGATCCCTTGTTCTTCGAAAAAAAAAAAAGGACGTTTGTATAGAAGTAGTTTGAAAGTTTTAAAATTAGAAATTCAGAAAGAGAGAACTAACAGTTTGTCAGCTTCATCAATCAGCTAAAGTACCGATATGTTGTCCTCATTTGTTCTCTAACTGAACAATTCTCATAATTCCTCCATATCTTAATCATCATAGGTGAAAAAAAATTTGCGAATGATCTCAAATCTCTGCTTATGAAAATGATTAACACTGAAGAGGAAATCTCAAAAATTTCGAGAATGATCTAAAATGTGTATTTGTAAAAGTGCCCAAATGTAGGAATGAAAAATACAAAATTTTTGAGAAGGATCCGAAATAAATGTGCGTGAAAATGATCAACGCAGGAATGAAAAATGCAAAAATTTCCTAGAATGATATCAAACATATGTTCATGAATCTTAGCAAAATAAAAATTGTATTATTTGATACATTTTACTAGTAGAAAATGGCTTCTGTGCAAATTATTACTTCATTAATACAGTAGATTTTTAGAAAAAACATCCATTACTTTTGGACAACTTATTTTTTTAATACATGTTTTTACGATGCAAAAGAATTTTAGCATTAAGATAACTTTATAATCCATTTTTTCAGGCATGCCTTGCGAGCCACCTAATGCTGGAAATCAGTATTCAACAGCTTGTCCTTGTCAAGAAGGTTTAGTTTGCAGTGTAAGTAGTGAAATCATGGAAGAATTTGTTATGAAGCCGTTTCTAAAATGTAAAAAAATTTAATGTATAAATGCACCGAATTTATCATAGTTATAAATGGAACATTTATAGCATTATGATATTAAATCTGGGGTAAACATTTCCAACATTCTCCTGTGTTTTAAATTCTTCTTAAAAATCAAAGTTATTTGTTTATGGAGGTGTAGAAGTATAACTTTCTTCAAATAGAACTAGATACTTAATAAAACAACTTTTATTTAGAAACTTTAATAATACAAGTTTGTATTTTTATAACATAAATAAAAATTTTTTTTATCGAAAGTTATCTCTCTGCTAATTACATTTGACTACATATGAGAAATGATATAGAAATTTATTATAGTAACATCAAATTTCACGCTGGTATTTATAAGAATCCTCATATTCTTATTCACACACTGATATAAAAAACCAAAAACGTGCAACTCGAAAACTCATGTTTAATATTGTATACTTAAAAATATATGAAATAAAAATTTGTATTCTCTATAAAAATATTAATATATTTTCTTTAAAAAAATATTTACCATTTAAAGTATTAGGTTGTTCGGAAAGTAATTTCGTTTTTTCCTGACAAAGGATTTAATTGCATTTTTCGCACCCAATTTCATACTTAAACCGCAAAATCATTTTATGTTTTAAGAGCTGATATAGCAAGGCTTGAGTGTGAAAAAGTGCAGCTGATTCTTCGCAGTAGTTTTTGGATGGTACTCTTTTAAATATGGAGAGCAATAAACAGCATTTTCGTCATTTTTTTCTTTTTTGCTATAAAAGGTAAAAATGCTGTTCAAGCCAGAAATAAATTAGCCAATATGTGTGGAGAAGATGTGTTAACAGTACATCAGTACCAGAACTGATTTGCAAAATTTTTCCTTCAAATGAGGAGGCCAAAAACCACCTCGATCAGTCATCACCCTCATCAAAACTTTTATGAGCGTGTAATCATGCTACTACCAAAAATATGGCAAAAGGTATTAGACCAGAATGGCAATTTTATAATTTAATAAATAATTTATTCATTAAACGAAAATTTCTTTTCATTTTGACAAAAAAATACGAAATGACTTTCCGAACAACCCAATAAAAAAAGAAAGAACTCCTATTTCGATGAATTCTTAAAATATATTTCCGATTTAATTTTTGTGGTAATTTACATTAGGTAAATATAAAAAAAGTAATAAAATTGTAAATGGCAAATTTAGGAAAAAATGTCACTAGAACAAATTCATACTCAATATTAATAACATTTATAAAAAGTTGAATAAAAGTAGTTTAATATATTACACTAAATTTTTCTTAGATAAATAGGGGAAAAAAGAATAAACATTCTATATTTCCTAAAATGTCTATTTTTTTATATAAGAACATCAATCAAACGATTTATCAAGGTAATAATATAATTTTGCATTATGATGTAATTGATTGCTGTACAATGCATTGTACACGCTTTAAAACTCGATAAAAAGTACCTAGGGCTCTATTTCTTGCCTTCTTAACCTAGCGTTTAATGACTAGTAAAATGAAAATATCTTAAGATTATGCACATTGATAATGCTCCCAACATTGAAGTTATATACATTGCTATTGCAAATTCTCAAGTTTGTAAATTATATTTTCTTTTTATTTCAGCCTATCCGTAGATGCCAGTCAATCAACTCTCTTCCTATAGAATAAAGGTATGTATTCGAAGTATAACAAGATGAAATTATTAATTTACCAGTTCTCACTAATTAACACTCATTTCTTACATTTTTTTTCTTTTTCAGGTTTCTTTAAAAATAGCTCTAGTGCGATGTAGAATCGTTTGCTTATATCATCGACAAAAGGAAAAAAAAATTATTTGTACTGTTATTCAAAAATCAAATTTAATACTTTGATATAAACTAGATTATTAAATATGTTTTGTACAAATTTAATTACTTTTTAATGTGATGTTTCAGACACCATTTTAAACTAATGAATGTAGAATATTTTTTTTTGTAATTAACCGTTTAATTGAATAAAATATTTATTTTAATTTATAAAAATGTTTAATTGAATAAATTTTATTTTAATTTTCTTTATTATAATAAGATGATTATTATAAGATGACCTATTATTATAAGATGATCTATTTTGGAAATATTCTATTTTGATTCAAATGGAAATCCGTTAAATACTTGACGTATCCAAGTTCTCGAAATAATTTTAATACTAAATTATAACCGTTATGAATGGTTTATTTTTTGATTACTACTATCAAAATTTGATAAATCGAGGCACGTATGACATTTGGGCTAAAGAGTTAATTAAGGAGAATTTTCAAAAGCCCTTAATCTTAATTGATGACATAGAATATTAAGACTACTGAGAATACATTGAACCTGATTAGTCAATGTCCATCATATGCTTTCAAATCCTTACATATTCTCTCGTAAAAAGAATTCTGACCTTGAAATGTCAAACCAGCCTCCCGCATATACTGATTGGGAAACCTATTTCTTTCTAATAAGATAAGCGAACTCAGTATTTGTCTGATGTGTGAATATTATTTTATTTAAAAATAGGAAAAGGAGATTAGTAATTTCAAGTATAAATAGTTTATATTAAAGGTAGGGCACATGACTTACATTTTACTTTCGATTGGTACCGCAATATAATGAAATGATATCATAAATGCCTTGAAGTGATCCTAAAGATTATTTATCGTTATTACCCCCAGGAAGAAATAATTTCCTTTCGGTATGAGTGCATCTTGACATTTAAGACATCCTAGTAATGTGATATATTACCCCACATCATTTTCTCTCTTAGGCTTCTTTTATTCCTTTCGCAATAGACAATCAGTTTTACCATCAATGAGAATCTATTGCAACTTACATAAAAGAGAATTATTACAATTCACATCAAAGAGAATCTATTGCAATCAATTGCTTTTAGTTTCTCCCTCAAGGCAAAATACACAATTTGTTGTTGTACGGATATGGAGATACTTTGAAGATATACAATAATCCCAAACATGGGAGCCAGATGATATCCCGCCAAATGAACGATAAAGCGAAAGTATATCTGCTTTGGACTTTCTTTTCTTCATAATCCACATCAGCTCGACTTACTTAGATGGGTCCTAAATGAACTCACCTGGGAAAGAGGAAGTTCCCAACAGCTCGATGAATGTAATAAAGAAAATGCATTCATCATGAAAAAAAATAGTGATGATAATTCATTGCAAATTCGAAATTACAAGTGTTCATATAAACAAATGGGGAATTCTTAAAATCCTCGCAAAAATATAGCATTTAACCCTGCACAGGTCGCGCGGATTACAATAGTAACTTTAAGTGAGTTTGATGTTTAAAAAATAATTAAGAAGAAGTGCCTTGTTATGTTTAAAGTTGATTAAAGAATTTTGATTAATTATTTTGCAGTTTTATTTTGATTTGAAAATGGACAACAATTGTAATCCGCGCGACCTTTTACGTGACTTTATAGAGCGCGACCGGTGCAGGGTTAAAATATAATAAAAATTATCCTTACACCTCTGCTGAAACTATTTTAAAATCAAATTTCAGAACAAAAGCACCACTGAAAAAGCAGCAAATAAGGCTCTTTTCATTATCAATGGTAATAATCTATTAAAATAAAAATATCAAATGAACTAAAAGGTAAAAGCATGCATGCATAAATATGTGAAATAATGAATAGTAAAACTTCAACATTTCAAATACTTTGCAAAAAATATCCAACTAACAGCCATGAAGAACACAATCTTTGTTCATGAAATTCATATAAAGATACCATACATAATAAAATGATTTCTAGAACTCCGATGAAAAATTGGAAACTGCGGAAAAAACAAAAATATATGGGTGACCTGAGCAACTTCGAATATTTGCCATAATAAAATCCAGCCTCAAACTTATATTGTTATATGATCTTGGCTTAAGAATAACAACTACTAGAACAGCAGAAAAACACTGATAAGAACAAACATTAGAACTTGGATAATCTTAAAATTTGTTTTATTCATGTTACATCAAGCACTGAAGAAAACTATGTTTATTAATAAATAAAGTTAGAATCAGTTCCAAATTGATATTAAAAGGAAAGAAAATCCGACCTTTTCTCCAGACCAGTTGACAGTTAAAATTGGCAAATCTATATTAAAAATCGGTTAAGCAAAACATGCTCTAGCAAGGAACCTGATCTAGTCCTTAGTTAAATGATCGTACAGTTTGTCACTGATCCGAATTTTAATTATCAATTATTCTTAAATTTTTACTCTAGGTGTGGTGTTTGGTTACCTAGTGATGGTGAAATTAAAAGCTGATACTGGATATTTAAAAACTGCCCTATCAGAATTTTCCACCCAACTACATATGTTTTGGTACTTAATTTTTCGAACCTACGCATATAAGAAGAAAAGGGTTCGTGTTCATTGAAAGAACATAATAAATTTTCCTTTAATCAAACAATTTTTTTACATGCACTTTGACTTTTTCTGGGGGTTCTAAACTATATCCACCAAAAAAATCAACCATTCTTTGATTTGATCTTTATTAAACCTGTAGGATTTCGATTTATTACTCTACAAACCTAAAAATTTTCTGCATAGTGGTTGGCAAACTCATTACCCTGGTTGTTGATATATTCTAATCTAGGAAATTTCAAGAAGATCCCTTGAAAATTCAATTTTACTCAATTTCCTTCTCAAAGGCAGACATGGATATGGATCACTATAGCTCCCATTTCGTATTGAATTAACTTTGAAGACTAGAAATGCTCTTTATTAACAACAATCTTCTCATGTTGGGCTCTATAGTCCGGCTGCGCCGATCATCGATTTTTCGATGTCAGTGTTTTAAAAATATCGATATATCGAAATCATATTTATGAAAAATAATACACGATAAATAGCGCAACAAAAAGGCGATAATCACAAGTAATTTGCTTTTTCGATTTCGTTTTAGTTATTAGATATTGTTTATTTTTATTGCTCTTTATTCTTATTGTCTTTCATACAAAATTTTAAAAAATATTTCTATAAGTACTGTAATATTATAAAACATAAAAATACTTGTTTTAAGCGCAGTGTTATAAATTGTAACATGCGTCCATTTTTTTGGCTCTGACATACTTTATTACCGGGGTTTTAACATAATTATTTTCTATCTATTTTTTTTCCCATATTTTTATTAAATAAATTAAAACTTTCTTTTATTTAGAGTCATTTTGACCAGTTATTATGTTAAAGAGATGCAATTTATAAGTCGTAATAGCTACAAAAAATTATGATATCGTGATATATCGAAACATATAGATATGTGTTGAACGTTATATCGCAATTATGATATTCCGTCATGAAGCTCTACTTTATAATGAACGGCTCCAAATAGCTTTGTAGAATTTTTCGATCCAAAAGGCCATATTTGAATCTGAGGATCGGCGAAATGTCGACGTTTTTCTTTCGAAATTATTATAGCACAAGATTGATTTTAACATCATATTAAAAATTTTAAAAAGTTATATTTTTAGTGATACTGATATTTTAATCAACAAATTTAATTGAATGAGTTTAAAAAAATTAATCATATTTTTCAGCAATAAAAATAAATTTAAGCTGCACGCATGCGTTCTGAGTGAAGATGAAAAATATCGTTTATCAGTATAGAGCCATCAGATTGAAAAAAAAAAAAAAAACTATTATTCGAAATTAAACATATAAAAAAATAATTTTCAGCACGTGTCTGAATGAAATAAAATATGCTTTAAAAAAAAAAAGAAAATCTAAAGAAAAGTTCTGACGTAAAGTAAAGTGACTTTTACAGTATTGTTAATTAAATAAATCAGCTTTATCTAAGA
>JAPMOQ010000430.1:185663-209514 GCA_026543055.1 Argiope trifasciata | reverse complement strand
TTTTGAAAGAAAAAATATAATACAACTGGCATATAAAATTAAGTGATAAATTTTAAAACAGCTTTATTGAAGAAGTGGGCACTTTTGAAAATATATATATTTCAGAAATATTGGAAACTGTTAGAAAATATTTTGCTTTAGATTAGATTTAATGTTTTGAGGTGATACTAAATTGATTGATCTTTGGAATTGATTAAATTTATTCCGTAAAGGACAGAACGTCCATTATGAAGGATCCAAAATGCCTCCTCAAGACAGTTGTCATTTTTGCTGTTTTTTATACAGGTAAGAGTTTTCACTTTTTCACCAAAACAGCAAGAACATTTTTGTAATTATATTGTTTGATTCGACGTTTCTTTCATAACCGAATCGGTTGTTAATTGGAAAAACTCATATTCGTAAAATAATTTTTTAAAATTAAACGAAATATTTCGTAGGACTGCACTTGTAGACAAAAACATGATTTTGTTCTCGTACGAAGTCAAATAGAAGGATTTTTACAAGAATATTTTTTAAAAATTTCGTTGCTAATTATTTATTTTTATCGTTTGCTCTTATTATTATTATTATTAACTGCAGAAACCAGCGAAATGATAAATTCAAAGTGACAATTAATTATAAACATCTTTACATTATTCAATATCCAACATATGTTGATAGAAAAAATATTTTGTTATTCAGTTTTATAATCATTAATATTTATATATGAATGGTATTCAAATTTGTGGGAATCAATAAATTACATTATTGAAAAGAATAAAAAGAAATACGAATAATAAATTAAATGAACAATAAAGAATAATAAGAAGAAAAAGGATTACCGTTCGTGTTTACCTGCATTCCAAACAAAATTCGAAATTACGTTCCAATTCAAAAGCTGATTTGATATTTAAATCTGAACTAGATTTTTGTTTTGAAGGCTCGCCCTCTCACAAACCAAAAAAATCCTATAATAAATTGGAATTTTTATATGGATACTCATTTCTAAGATCTCATAATCTGGAAATTTGGATATTTAAAAAAGCCACTATTAAAGAAATTTCTTTAAACTATTATTAGAAAATTTTTATTGATTTTAAAATTTAATTATTTTTGCAATACAGAAATAAATATATTGGCTGTGGTTGTTTACAAAACCAATCGAATTCCTTTCCCCAAAAAATTATATTCCTAATGTTTCCCACAAACTTCAAATAACAAATGTGATTTTAAAAACTGCCCGATTTTAAGTGCATTCGCATTTTTTAAAATGACAAGGGATTTATGAAACTAATACTAATGGTATTGTTATCTAACAATTAAATTTATTTCAATGATGTGATTATTTTTTTAATAAAAAAGCATCTATTCTTCATATTCCTTTTTTTAAACAAAGAATCGTTAAAAAATGGAATCTATTATTAGTAGGAAAAACATAATTGTTCGAAAGAAATAGTGCATAGACATTAAAAAAATGAATAAATATATATTTTTAAACTTCAAGGAAAGATGTAACAGTATGGAAAGTGAAGGAAAAAACCTTCCACTGAAATCGTTTTCATATTGAAATGCGCGATACAATAATTTTTTGATTTCTTTATTGTTTGCAATTTATAAAATCAAAAGATACCTTTTTATTACTTTTAAAATTAATTTGAAATTTTTAAACTAATTTATAAAAAAATATTGAATTTATTTATGGTAGAATCTGAATTATGGTCTTTCATTATGTTTATAAAAATGACTTAAAAGTTGAGCTAAGAAAAAGGAAAAAAAATGTAAATATGATTTTTATTTTATGACGCTCTTGTAAATTCAGGATCATTAATTTTTTTCAGTGGTTTTTCGCAATAAAATGTAGCAAACAAACAAACAAAAAAAAACTAATGATTTATCGATTTACCAGAATGTCACGTCTCATTGCGGCCGGAAGTTGATATTCTCAGAATTTCGTATAAATTAACTGTAAAGTTATGAGTCACCAGTTAGCTGAAAATTGACGTCACATTACGGCCGGAAGTTTATTTTTTAAAATTCCTTCATGAAAAACAAACGAACAATGACTATTTGTTAAAAAAAAGTACATATTTTTTCAGAGATCTTGTTTATATCAAAAGTATGACATAAGGTTTTTAAAATTTATTTTAAGCCGCTGAGTTAGTTGACTTTATCATTGTGAAAAAGAGATTAAATGTTGCTTTGTCCGATGTATGTTAGAAATTTCATGACTCTTGACATTTCTGCAAAAGTTTAGTGACTTGTGTTGGCAGTCAAAAATAGCCTCTAAGAGGATTGCCCCATTATGCAATCTGCGGAGGTTGCGATTTTTTTTAAACTCCGTCCTGAGAGCTATAAATTTGTCCTCTGCTACCTGTCCTTACATTAACCTTTTCAAATACAGAAATATTCAGAATTTATGTTCTGAAAAAATTTTGAGTAGAAAAATATTGTTCTTCGAGTTGTCCGTAATTGACAGACGATTATTATTTCTTTTTTCATTAAATTATGTCTCAAATTAACAGCTGTTCAGGAATTAATTATTTCTTCTTTTGCAAATAATTAAATTGATAATTTTTTTTTATCAAGTTTCATTTTAGATTCTCTAATGTAAAAATTTCATTGCTTTTTTAAATTTATTTATCTCGCTTATAATAATTTTATCTTGTAAAAAAAATTTCAATCATGCTGATTTGCACTGTAGATTTTAAAAAAATTGGAAAATAAAAGTGAGATTTCTTTAAAATTTGTTTGCGAATGCCATTGTAGATTGTGCTGATTTATTTTAAATTTAATTCTTTCTGATATTTAAAATTAAGGAATTTGCTTGCGTATTCCATTTTAATAAAGTAGCTATCTTCATAAAAAAATTCAATATTCATTGCATTTTTTAAAATTAATTCGGGTTTTTTTCTCTGCTTTTCAAACAGACGCTCTGCTAAGTATTTCTTATTTAAATAGGAAATTTCTTTTAAACAAATATTATTTTGAACTACTTTTTTTCGAAGTATGTTCGTTTTTAGACCAGAATATCTTTAATTGTTAATTAATAACGGAAATCGATTTCACTTAAAATATTTCAATAAAATTTTCCTTGTAATAAAATCTAAATTCTTTGAATTTTTCATTAGCTTCACTTTCATTTTATGATGCATTTTCTAATTTTATTTTTGGCTGTTACAACTTGCATTCGCTTTTTAAAACAATCCCCTTAGAGGTCTTTTTCATCATCGAAGCATTCATATTTTTCATAAAGTAATGGCTTTCCCATTTTTTGTAAAAGGTTATATGAGCCTTAAAAACATCTTTTAATGAATAAAAAAGATTGCTGCCTATAATTTACTAAACAATATCTCTAATAAATGGTTTGATACAATTTTTGATCCCACATTACATTTTTGCCAATTATGGAAAGATACATATACGCACATTTAAAATCTGGTCACGATTGTTCAGTGGGTCGTGGCCCACAGTTTAGGTAGGCTAGAGTTAAACAGTATAAAAAGGCAGAAAAGAATAAAGTAATGTAACAATGTGCTTTTGCTATTGTTTTTATTATCTTCGCTTTATGTTGATTAATCCATATTTGCATATTAAGACAATCATATGCTATGATCATTAAATGATAAGAATGGTAATTCTTCAAATGCTACTAACATTTAAAAATTAAAATTAGTCCATATTTTTTTAATGGGAGTTTTTCATGAGTAAAAATCGAGAAAATTCGAAGGATTAAATTCTATTTCGGGACATTTATTCAAAGATGGAAAAAAAAGTTGAACATTGGTACTCCCACGGATAATTTGTGATGTCGAAGCCCCTTTTATAAGTGTAAAAGAAGTTGTCATTTAAAAATAAGTTTCTTAACTTAGTTAATAAAAAATTATCATCATTATGTTTTTAAGTATAAAAATTTAATTATAATTAAAAATCGGATAAAATTGGAACACTCACAAATTTTTTGGAACGATTTTCAGTCGGAAACAATTAAAATTTGAGATTGATTTTATTGCTAATTCTGAGGGAGTGATAATTTTGTCGATTGCTTCTTTTCTTCTTAATTTTTCGTTTTCTTTTCTTTTCTTGTGTTTTAAAATGCGTATATTCGAGATTAGATGTTCATATAAACATGTCCTTTCCTTTTTTTCCCAAATATTCTAAATTCTACTGAATTTCGTGCCGTTGTTTCCAAAACAAATTCCAAACAATTAGTAATTTTTTTTATGCCCTCCGTATCTCTCTCTTTTTTTTTAACTTATACTTTAGGCATTAGTATTCATACGGTTCTACCTTTTTATTTTTTTACTATGAAATTCATTCGAATGATTTGTTAGTAAGTCCTATTTTTCTGATCATTTAGTTTTCAAATTTCGTTAATTTTAATTATTTTTCCGAATTTGAGTTTATATATTTAATTATAGATTTCAGTTTGAGCCTCTGTTTATAGATTTCACATTATGACTTTACAAATCATTTATGCAAACAACTACAAAAAAAAGTTGTCTCTCGTAAAAACCTTTCGACTAATCAGGTACGAACCGCATATTGTCTGGTTATTACAGCTTTGTTAGTACTTGCATTTGTTTTTAAATTTCACATTATGATTTTACTACTCTACAAATCATTTAGACAAACAACAACAAAAAAAAAGTTGTAAGAGCTATCTCTGTCGTAAAAACTTTCCAACTAATCAAGTGCGAACCGCATATAGTCTGGTTATTAAAGTTTTGTTTGTATTGTTAAAATAATGAAGAATATAATGATCAATTAATTTATTGATATTTCTAGCTGCTTTAAAATAACTTCTGTATTAATTATTCAAACTTTTATCGAAATAAGTTTTTATTACTATTATTTAGTCAGTCAATTTTGCCGTTTATTTCTCGCTGTACGTAAGCAATGTTTTCCCTTTAATCTGAATCGTTAAATAAATTGAATTTTTGGCTTCGAGCAGCTAATGTCAAATTTGAAAAATTCCCCTGTATTTTAACTATCGTACTTCAAGACTAACAAATTCATTTAATTATTATATAATTTGATTATCAAAATTCTAATTGTTGAATTGATTAATTTCAAAATAACTAAATATCACTTAATTATAATTATTATTATTCATTTTTTAAAGTACCAGCTGTTTATTAATTAAAACTGTATTAATTATTGTTCTTCAAGACTAACAAATTCATTTAATTGTTATACAATTTGTTTAGAAAAATTCTAATTGTTGAAATGATTAATTTCAAAATAACTACATATTACTGAATTATGATTAATATAATTCATTTTTTAAAGTGCATGCTGTTAATTAATTAAAAGTATTAATTAACTATCGCTCTTCAAGACTAACAAATTCATTTAATTGTTATACAATTTGTTTACCAAATTCTAATTGTTGAAATGATTAATTTCAAAATAACTAAATATTACTTAATTATTATAATTCATTTTTAAAGTACATGCTGTTTATTAATTAAAAGTGTATTAATTACTGAAACTAATAAAATAAGTAAAAAATTATTATTCAATAATTTTCACCCAATTTTTAGGTAAAAATCGTATTCGCTTCTTAACACTTATGTTCCAATTTTTAAAAATTAAAGTTCAATTATAATTTGAATTATTAGAATGGACCCATGAATTACAAATTCTGAAATTCCATTTCACGTAGTTCACGTGAATGAAATTCATCTCATTCATTCATATAACCACAAAATACTTCAAAAAGCCATAATTTGCCCCTCTATATGCAAGATCGGTTTAAAGATCATTACTAATATCCTTCTGATGACTATACTTCCGTCATGACGACACATTTATCTACAACCGCGTCGATCTAATTGTAGATGTAACAACTTACGAGGAATGGAAAGCACGTGTTTTTCTGTTTATAGCGAATGCAGATTCGAGCCGGGCATGCTGCGGCAAGTTCACGGTCGGCATTGCGACTTCCTTGGGAAAGATAGGTTTCACTCACTTTCCTATCTGACCTTTTTACCTAGTTTTCCTCTTTTTTTTAAAGCTCTCTCTTTTCAACGCCGGATCTGATTCTACGCAAAACTGGACGCATGTTTCGTCATGCAAAAAAGCGATAATCGCGTCGTTTGAATGTGTGATTATTTGAAATCTCGATTCTAGTGTTATGATTATTCAAGTTTAGGCCTGATTTTTTTAATGTTTTTTTTAAAGATGACATGCTTATTTTTATTTTTTAAACAGGAAGTAATTCTGTTGAGTAATATAAAATGTATGTGCTTAAATGTATTTTAACACGCACACATATATATAATGATATTTTAAAAGTTAACTTAAACTGAATTAATTTCCTAATTTTTAACTCAGTAATAACTCAATTATTACTCAATAATTAACTCAAACCCATATTAACTTCATTCCACAAATATACTCTTATTTCCTGCTCCGATTCCGCGTTTGTTTAAATTCATTTTGAATATTATACTAATCAAACCTAAGTTTTGAAAGTTTTATATTCTATTATTTTATAATTAAAAAATTATATTTTGCGTAACATTACTGTATTAATATCAGCATTTAGCTGGCTATTTTTTTCAATTATCATGTAGATAAATTCTATTATTACAGGTATTAATGTAGATTTTTCAATTAAAATTCTCCCCCTGATTGATTATGTATGAATACTTTGAATTGATATTTTATTCTTATGCAATGTTATCAAAAAAATGCTATCTTGCAACAAATCCTAATCATATTTCTTCATTCTTTAAAACAAATATCAAGCCAATTTCTTAAAGTAAAATCAGTATAATAAATAGTTCTTGGACCTTCAGCCCTATCAGCTCAATATATTAGACGATCCCTGTGCGGCTTAGTTACAATAATTGGAGTTATTCTAAATTGCCAAACTTTCTTTTTATTTTAAGTAAAATCTCTATATCAGAGGCTCTCAAACTTTTTAAACACTGTCATTCATTTTTAGAAACAGAATCTATTTCGACCCACTTTATCTTCAAATCAATGAATTTTCCAGAAACAAATAACACACGTTCTTTTCAAAAGAAATTTTAAGCGATAAAAAAAGAGTTTTTTTGAAATATTATTTCAATTTTTATTATTATTAAATACAATTTATTTTATTTATTTATTATTAAAATTTTTTATTTCATTTATTTATTACTAGCCGCCTTTGGCGACCAGCTGGTTCGCCATGAGTAATGCGTTCTAAAATTTCCAATTAAAACACATATTCATTAGTCAAAATATAAGAAATAGTTAAAGTTAAAAGATTCAGTTATCAGTAGTTAAAGAGTCGGTAACTTTATTCGGAAAAACTTTTTGAGTTTAATGCTCTAATAATTTATCAATTAGGCTTCTAAAATATTAAAAATATTTTTTCGGTGATATTGCCAAAATATTAAAATGTTTTTTAAAGAAAGCGAAAAAGGAACGATTTCTTAGAATCCTTTGCCTTGCATTTCTTTTTTTAGAAGATATCACATTTTATATTTATGTTATTTTATCCAGTCACGTGCTGAAATTGTATTTCTTTAGATTTATTTGCGATGATAGTTGTTGTTTTTCATTTGAACTTCCGGCATTGTTTTATTTTATTTTATCCAGTCACGTGCTAAAAAAAACATGGTTAAAAGATTTCTTTAAAAATTCATTAAAAATAGAAGCTTGAGTTATACATTAAAACACTGATACCATTAGAAAGCTAATTTTTTAATCTTTAAATTGATGTTAAAATCATGTTTGTCCGATAATAATTTAGGAAGTTATAGCTGAAAAACGTCGAAATTTCGATTAAATTTTAATTAATTCAAATTCTAATTAAAAATTCGAAAAAAGGGCTCCGAGGTGCACATTCCCGACCTCCAAGGTATACATGTACCAAATTTGGTAGCTGTGGGTCCAACGGTCTGGCCTGTAGAGCGCCAACACACACACACGCACACACACACACACACACATTGAGCTTTATTATAAGTATAGATTAAATACAATTTTAAAAATTGTCTCTAGGCCAGCTGGAAGGCAAAGGTAGATCTTTTACATCTAAGTTACTAAATAGCTACATGAAGTTACTAAATAACTACATAAATTGTTGATGTTAGTCAATATTATTGCTTGAAAACCATTTTTCAGATCTTTACTTCTATACAAAGATAACAGTAAAATCTCCTTCTAAGATATTGCAGTTATCTAAAATCTTCAAATATAAAAGTTGAATGCATTAATGAATTGCCAATTGGATTTATTTTTTCTACCTTCAATATTAAGTAAGTTATAGTGAAATGATAAAAATGATAATTTCTATTTCCTTCGAAACAACATACTCAAAATCAGTTAAAATTACTTTGATCATCCTGTTCACAAAATAAGTTAGGCAAAAAATTATATATATATATATATATATAGACCGAAGGTTAGTTTTGGGTTATAGCGATCAGGGTCGATGAAGAACTGAAGAATTAGTCATAAGAACTATTGCAATAGATAATCATACTACAGGAATCGGAAAAAAAAAATCTAATGAGTGTCTGGATGGAGACTTTAAACTTACATTACATTTTTGCTAACTGTGAAAATATTTATTATACTTTCAAGATTTTATCGCCATCTCCCTTCCCCTCCCCCCCCAAAAAAAAGAATTTGACTCGTATTCAATAGTTTGCATTATGAATCAAATTCGCTCAGCTAACGAACCATTTTTATTTAATCATGATGCCTTTAAACATTCTTGAATACAGTTTTCACAAAATCAAATTCCTTGCCGAATTCAAATTTTCGCTCTTGAATGATCGATATTTTGCGGAAGGAACATCCGTAATAACATGTCAACTGCATGCAATTTCAAATCAATAACTCCACCTCAATAGCCATGGTAATTTCACGTCAAATTTCTCAATTTATTTGAATACAAAATGAACGAGGAAAAAAAAAATTAAAAAGCCAGAAGTAGTTAAAGAGAATGGCGTGTTTGTTATAACTCTGTTTTCCCATTCTGTTCGATTCGATTCGATGAGCCAAAACCAACTGTTGCTCTTTGTCCCTGCATTCTATGTCCTTTTTCAAGAAGAATTTGCTGCCCATGCCACCTTATTTTTGAATGCCACGAAGATCGATCGATTTTGTAAAGGAAAAGAAAAGCAAAAAACCACTTAAGCTTACCGCAAATCTCATTTTACGAAAACATTCCTTTTGGCTTCCAAGTCCACCCCCTGCGAAGCAACAGATTGCTCTTAAAAGTACTTTCTTTGCCCACATCAGTGCATCTGCTAAGAACATAATTGTCTTAGCCGGGCGAATCCAAGTGTGAAAGATAATTTTACTCCATCGGAACTTTATGGGTGGCGGGTGTAGGGAGGGAAAAGAAAAGTTGTTAAAACTCATCTCTACGCTCCAAAGATTCGAACTACACCCCAAGACATTGTTTTCTCAGGTTCACTCGTTCGTGGAGGATAAAACAGTCAGTGAATGTGAACAGAAACAGCATTCTGGTGCTTCAGAACTTCTTTGTTCGTATCTTCTTCCTACCTCCTACCCCTCACCTGTTGCTGGACGTCGGAAGATCCTTGTAGTAGATGGTCTCTGAGGATTACGCATCGATTATCGTTTGATGTTGCGTATTGGAAAAGGGGGGAGGGACTCTAAGAAATGAATAATCCGTTCCGAACGAAAAGAAGTCGTTTGTTTGACATTGCTTCGGGGTTCACGCTTCTTTGGTAGTCCAGAACGGACTAAGTGGGCGATTATTTGGAGTAACTGTAACCGCTATGAGTGGGTTTATCTAATGCTTAACTAAAGAGGACTCTGCCAGTTCGTCATGGTTAGTAGTTTAACAAATTTCTGCTTTGTCTCGGAATCATTTTCCCATAGGAAGATACGAAATTATGAGAATAACTCTAAAATTGCTCTATCTAGAAGAAAGAGATTATTTCGGACTGCATACCGTAAGATGACTGCCATTATGTATAAAGGTTAAATACATCAAAATGAAATCTAAAGTAGATTAGAAGTAAGATGATGGAGTACTATTCTTGTCATATACCGCTTTTCAAATTTGGTTTTTTATTTTATTATTCGGTTTATTATTATATCAAATTCGGTGCATTTGACTCATCAAAACGTTCCGTATTGTTTGAATTTATGTTTCCATTTTTTTTTTGTTATTCTAATTAAGTAATTTCAACATCATGTAGTAGTATAGATTCTGAATAATAAGAAATAAATGAATTCTTACGTAAAAGCTACTGCTTTCAAGTTTTCAAAAAATTAAATGCGCTTCAAATACAAAATTCGTTTCATATAAATGTGTAACCAAAGAATTAGTAATGTCATATTTTAATAGGTAATAAATAAATGTGATGGTATATTTTTAACCAAAATTACAATTTATTATCCTTTTAAGAATGTATATATGTTTCACACGACAAAATGCGTAATCGCATGTAATTCAACCTGTACGGATAGTATAAGGAATAATTTTTACTTCCTGTACGTGATGTCTACAATATATTGTAACAGCTAAAAGAATGAAATTCGAAATTTCAACAAATCTCCATTATTTGTGACTGAAAAATTTTATTTTTGAATTACTTTTGAACTGCACAATTTGTTCGTCTGTCTGTGAACTCGATGAAATAAAAACACTTTAAACTGGACAGATGAAATTTGATACAGTACTTTTATTTCAAATTAAGGTTTTTCTGCCAAATTTTGAATAAGAAACCCTTCAGCTGAAGTCTGTCTGTTACGAGAGTATAATTGAATTCGATAACTTCAAACTTTAAAAAACTAGATTGACAAACGTTGATATATAGTTTTAGTATCTAAAATTTATTTTTTTAAATCAAATCTTTCAAAGAATTTACCATCTATCGATCTGTTTAGTTTTATGCATACACAAAAGTGCAATTAAAATCTGATATGCAGTCTTGTAACTTTAACTGTACTTCTTCGTTGAGTCTTGTTTTTAGTCGATATTAAAGAAAGGTGTCCAAAATATGTATTCCTTTTTCTGGCATTTGTGCATTAATTACTTTCTAGCCATTAGTCGTCAAAAATAGAAAGGAAAAAGAGTGTCAAAGTTATCACCTTAATAGGCTCTTTAATAATAACTATTAATTCCTACTGGCAAGATAATAATACAACAACAAATACTGTTATTATAATTATTATTATACAAAACTCACAACTCACATACACCGCACTTTGAAAATAGAACTCTGAGTTCTTGAGCATCTAAATTTGAGCACTCATTGTTAAAATTTTAATCACGCTAGTTCTAAGACGAATTTTGAAAAGTTAAAAAGTCCTAATATTGAAATTCTGTAATTTGTCATCACTTGATTTTAATTCAAATGCCTAGATTTTGTAAATTAAAAGAAAGCGCGAAATTAGATTATCGTGCAAATATTCAAAAATAAATCAGAAAGTCCCAGGACCATATAATTGCTACTTCTGAAATGTCAAATAGATAGCGTAGAAAGCTACTATATCATTTACATTTCAGAACATCATTCTTAGATATTTTTTTAATCTGTACAGATATTTTACAGCTATTTCCTTTTTTTCTTTTTTAATAGATTGGTGAAATTTTGGGTGTTGGTTTTATTGAGTTACTGATTAAATTTTTTATTATAAAATTTAGACTATAGTTTAAGAAAAAGGCTATAAATTTTTAAAATTTAGTTTAACATTATTTTTTAATTTAAAATCAATTCTATTGCATAATTTAAATTCAATTCTGTTGCATGCAAAGTACTAAAACTTCTCAAGTGAAGGTAAGCCATAATTAGATATTTCTTTCACAAAATTATTTATTGCCTTTTAGTTACGTGTATCTGTATAATAATAATACAATATAAATAAATATAAATACTATAAAAGATTTTTACAGAAGTATGAAGATTAAATTAAAGATAAATAAATAAAAAAAACAGGGTTTGGATATTAAAGTGAGCAGATGAATCCTCTAAAACTCGTGATGGTAATCTATAATCAAATATTTCGTTATCTATGCTCACCAAATTATTAATTGCCTTTTAACTGTTTATTTCTGTATAATATGTTAAAATGATACAATATAATTATAAATAAAATAAAAGGTTTTAACAGATAATTGAATATTACATTTTTTAAAAACTAAGTAGAAAAATAACAGATTTTGTATGCTGAAGAGAATAAGTGGATCCTCTAAAACTCGTGATGATTATAATCGTATATTTCGTTATCTCTTTCCTCTAAAATATTTATTGCCTTCAAATTGTTTATATATGTATAATAGGTTAAAATGATATAATATAAACGGTTTTAGCAGCATTTTATTGTCTTTTAACTTCTTATATATGTATGATGAATTATACAATATAAATATAATAAGAGAATAAATCTCCTAAAACTCGTGATGGTAATCCATAATCGGATGGTTTATTATCTTATTTCATTAAACTATTTACTGCCTTTTAACTGCTTATATCTGTATAATAAATTAAAATAATACAATATAAATAAATATAAATAATATATACGGTTTTAACAGATATATGAATATTATTTTTTTAAAAAAATTAAGTTGAAATGTAGCAGATTTTGGATGTTAAAGAGAACAAATGAATCCTCCCAAAGTCGTGATGGTAATTAATTCATGGTAATGGTAATCCTAATTAAATATTATCGCAGTTCACTAAAATATGTATTAATTTCTAATTTTTCATAAATGTATAATAAATTAAAATGATGTAATATAAACGGTTTTAACATCATTTTATTGCCTTTTAATTTCTTATACTTGTATAATAAGTTAGAATGATACAATATGAATAAATGTAAACGGTTTCAACAATATGAATATTAAATTTAAAAAAATAAGTAAAGTAACAGATTTTGGGTGTTAAAGAGAATAAATGAATCCTCTAAAACTTGTGATTGGCTGTTTCGTTACTTCATTTCATCAAATTATGCGTTGCCTTTTAATTGCATATATCTGTATAATAGTAAATAACATTAACGGTTTTAATAACATTATGAATATTAAGTTAAAAAATAAAATAATAGGTTTTGATTGTTGAAGAGAGCAAATGATTCTTCTAAAAGCCATGATGTTAATCCATTGTTAGATATTACGTTATCACATTTCACAAAATTATGTTTTGCCTTTTAATTGGTTGTATTATATAATAAGTTTAAATGATAAACTGTAAATAACATAAACGGTTTTAACAGCATTATGAATGTCAAATAACAAAATAAAATATGTTATGCATGTTAAAGAGCGAAAATGAATCCTCTAAAACTCGTGATGGCAATCCATGGTAATATTAATCTATAATTAAATCTTTCGTTACCTCATTTCATCAAATTATGTAATGCATTTGGTTGTTGAAGAGAGTAAATGAATCCTTCAAAACTTGCATCGCTAAAAAACTCCAATCGGCAATAATCCGGTCCTGGATAAAATGTAGCCATTTCTGATTTAACGCTTTAAATAGATGCTCGAATACCTGATTGTCGAAAGCGGCTAGAGTTGTTGTGAAATCAGTTTCATTTACTGGTTCAAATAAAATAAATCATTATCGAATAGCTAACAGAAGAAGAAATGAAGATGAAGAAAAGAAGAAACTTTTCCGTTTCATTCTTTTCTACTTTTTTTCCTTCAAGTGCATGAAATCAAAGCTTTATCTGAGGATATTTTCCCAAGATCTTCAAAATCTTCCTTAGTAGAAATTCCCAACCACTTAACAGATACCTACCTTACCCGCATGCATGGGGGTGCGGCAGCTAGAAATGGGTTTTCAAGAAAACTCCAAACGATAAATCCGTGGTTCCCACACCCTCTTCCTCCTTCCACTACAACGCGTGTGGCAGTACTACGAGAGGAAAATATTAGGGGGAGGGGGGAGGTATAAAAAATATCTGAGGTGAGGGGGGAATCAGCTGAGAAGCATTTCAGCGAATATCCGGTGGGGAGTTTTGGGTTACTTTTCTTCCGCCGTCTTCAGACGATTTTGGAAGGCATCAATGGAACATTTTTTTTTCTCTCTCGTCCCCCTCCAATGTCTCCCAAGAAAAGTTATTTTTAGTTTAGTATTTATTTATATTTTTTTAACTTTCTCGTTTGGTACAGGAAATGAGGTTTTTTTTGTTGCTGTTGGGATGAGGGAGGGGGAGGGGTTTGTCAGGTTAAATTGTAGCGGTGATAACTTGTTCGGAAGATGTGCTGAGGTTTTAGGTGGGAGAGCTTTAACCTGATGATGAGCTTCTAAATCGTAGTACCGGCTGGTTAGTTTGTTTTGCAGCAGAATTCAAAGAAAATGGGAGATAAATAACATTCTAGAGGCCACGCAAAACCATTAAAATATTTTGAATTCCCGCAAAAGTTTTTATTTAGTTTATTGCCTGAAACATCCATTGGCGAAAACATCATATTTTGAATTCAAGAAAAAACTTTATTTATTTAGTTTATTGCCTGAAATATCTAACGTTGCTTAGAATAAAACTATTTCATGTCTTTTTTTTTAATTTAATTGTTTCAAATATTTTCAAATACAAAGGTTGTTTGTCTTAACGAGGCACTAATTTGGCTAATTTGATTTTTTTTTAATCTCCAGTATTTAGAAAGTTATAGCGAAATGAAAATTTCAACTCTCCAGCGTTTTTTTGAACCATATGCCATATACAAACTTATCCGAAATTTTTACACTTTTAACAAGATGTTCTAAGTGAGTTAAAATCCAAGTAAAAATTAGTCTTATTTTGTTCATAAGACAACATGAGTAAACCCTTATTATTATTATTATTTATGTAAGTATTTGAACTGAGCATTGTTTCGGGTTCTAGAGACCATGATAGTGAAAAACTGAAGAAATGTTCCCGAAGTCTTGTCGTGAGGACCATTGTAATAAGTATAACTTCTTATAGAAATATACCTAAAAAAATGGAGGAATGAAGATTTCTAAATTTTAGAGGCCCTAATTGCTTTCTTTTGGAGTTTAACAAATAATCCGACTCTATTAAAAGGTGAGGCAAAATCATTTCCTCTTGGCTATACTATCTATAGACCTTGAACCATTTGAGGAACAAGTATTGTTCGTATATGATCTGTCACCTCCAGTTCAACAAGTGGTTTTTCAAACCCTATGAATGATTACAAGAATGAATCAAATCAAACCGCAAAAAAGGTTTTATCTCTTTAAGAATCATGAAAATGGTTCATTAATAAACCGGTTGAAACAATGAAGAATTCTAACCATGCTTGACATGTGGTTCAAGAGCATTCCATTGGCTGCAGCTTACACAGTTCGATTTATGTTAACATCATATAAAAACATAAAAATAACAATTCATTTAAAATTTATTGTTAAAAAGTATTTAAATGACATTTTGTGTTTGTGTTTATAAAACACTTGAGTAATTTCAAAATTTCTTAGTTTTGGTGTTGAAATTTAATCGACTTCTTATTTATAACCGGTCAGTCACAGTAGTTATGTTTCGATTTCAAGGCTACATATTTTTTGTTTATGCTTGGTTTTCAATGTCTTGTATCCTTTTTTTTTCTTTACTTTCTCATGTATAAAGTACGTAATGAGAGAGTATTGTAATTGTCTCCTGAAACTTTTCTCGCTTGCTCTCTAATAAACTTGTCATAATGACTTTGGCATACAGTAGTTACGAAATATTAACTTTAGGCGAGAATTTAGCATTTTTAGTATGGATTTATTGTGATATCCCCGGCCAGTTATTTGGCGATTTATCCCATGTATGTTGTTAATAGTTTTCCGAAAATCGAATTTGGATTGTAGACGCTCTTCTCCCAATCAATTGAAACAAAAATTTGACACAAAACTGTACTTTTTTGGTCGAATTTTTGTTTTCATGCCAAATTTTAAATATATTTCCACCATTGAACTATCGCGTTTACATGTTTCTGAAAGTACAGACTTACAAATATATAACCTGCATTACGATATTATAACCACTTTTTTATTCGTCTTGTAAACTCGACAAATGTTACATTTATCTCTTAACTTTCAGCAAAATTTAGTAAACGATAGTAAAACAATCTCACGAAACAATGAAAACGTTCCTAAATTTTAATTTAACAATATAACCTACTGTTGGAAATCACGCAAAAAAATGTCAATAATAATTTGCCAGAAATTTAAAAAAAATTACTATATAGCAAATTAAAGTCATAATACCAAAAAGAATAATTTTAAGAAAAGGAAACGATTCAAAATTTATGTTTGTGCTCTAATTTTTTGGAAATTGTTGTGAAAAAACACTAATAATTTCGTTAGTTTTTAATTAACTAAAATGTTAATTAATTTTTTTAAAAAAATTTCTGAGGTTTACATTCCTATCCTCCAATGTATTTGCGTGCCTAATTTCGCAGCTCTGATGTCGCTTTCCGATGGTCTATGGCGTTTACGGATATCGTAGTAAATCTGCAGCTGGTCCATTCTAGGACCACCTCCGCTTGTGGATGTCGGTAGGAAGCTAATTATCGGTAAAATGAACGAACATCAAAGAACCTCAGGAAGCCATAAAAATTGTGCCTGTCTCCAGACACAGTATCAGTATAATTGAACGAAGCTTAAACCAAACTGGCCTGGTCTGCAGAACTCCAACGCATACGCACTTTCATCTTTATTATTAGAATATGTAGAACGATCGAGCAACAGTCCTTTTATTCCAGAATTAAAAAGTTTTTTCCTCATTAATTTTCAATGTCTTGCCCCCTCTTTTTCATTTCAGATTGCGAGCAGTTTTCCATGTAATTCACGTGACTGTTTTAAGAACAAATTCAGAAACCATGAAACAAACTGTATTCCCATATTTAATTGCATTTATTCATGCAGAAATTCTTGCCAAAAAAAAAAAAAAGAAGAAAAAATCGCCGAAAATTCGACCTTCGGACAGCCAAACCGCCTCCGCAATTCCGACTTCAATCCAACCAACGCAACTAACTCAGCAGAAACACTTATAACCGTTCTTTTTTTTCTCGCCAATTTCAATCCCGCTAAGGTGGAAATAAACATTCCGCTCAGGTGCAGTGGGGGAAGGGAAGGAATTAAAAAAGTGAACGAAAAAAAAAAATAGAAAACCAACTTGGTTCGAAATAGAAGAGCCATCCAGTCGGGGAGTGCCACCGAAATATCTTCTCTCTCTTACCATTTTTTTTTCTCTCTTTTTAGTTCCATCGTTTTCCCATTGAAAATGCTCGTGTTTGCGGATTGTTGAGTATTTAAGAGGGGGATGCCGAACGATTTCGTTCGATTTCCTGCTGTGCCCCAGCGTGGTAGCGCTTAATCCCACTTTTCAGCAGTTGGGTTGGGACTATTTTCGTGTTGACGTGTAGTTCTTGTGGAGAGGATGGATCTGGTTTTCCAAATACTGTGCTTATCTTTATCACTGGGTCTAGCTCTTTGGTTTTTATTTATTTCTTTATTCTCGGCTGTGAATAAAGATCGTGTTCTTGGGATTGGGTGCATATATCATCTGTTATCCGCCAGGAGGTGCTATTATGGATATTATAATGAGGATGGAAATACCACTAGTTGGATACTATGTATCATTTGATTACATAGGAAAGGGTTTAAGTAAAAGATTTTGCACCCAAATAAATGTATTAAAAATAAATAGGAATGATTCTGGAAATCTCTAGTTTGCATTTTTGTATGAATTGAAATAATTGCAAACTATACTTATAATAAAGCTCAATGTGTGTGTGTGTTGGCGCTCTACAGGCCAGACCGTTGGACTTACAGCTACCAAGTTTGGTACATGTATACCTTGGAGGTCGGGAATGTGCACCTCGGAGCCACTTTTTTCGAATTTTTAATTTGAATTTGAATTAATTAAAATTCAAGCGAAATTTCGACGTTTTTCCACTATAACTCCACTAAATATTATCGCACAAACATGATTTTTACGTTACTTTAAATATTAAAAAATTAGCTTTCTAATCGTATCATTGTTTTAATGTATAACTTAAGCGTCTATTTTTAACGAGTTTTTAAAGAAATATTTTAATCATGTTTTTTTAGCACGTGACTGGATAAAATAAAATAAAACAATGCTGGAAGTTCAAATAAAAAAACAACAACTATCATCGCAAATCAAATCTAAAGATATGCAACTTTCAGAACGTGACTGGATAAAATAAAAAATATATAAATGTGATATTTTCTAAAAAAATAAATGCAAAGCAAAGGTTTCTATAATCATTTGCATTATCCATATCATTAATTCCATAAATTATCTTTATTTACAGTAAACCTGATTGAATTTAGACAGGATATGCTTTGAAATCCCGACTTAATGGCATATTTCTATAATCGTTTGCAATATCTGTATCATTAATTCAATAATCTTTTCCCTTTTTCGCTTTATTTAAAAAACATATTTAACATTTTGGCAATATCACCGAAAAAAACATTTTTAATATTTTGGAAGCATAATCGATAAATTATTAAAGTTACCTATTCTTTAACTACTAATAACAGAATCTTTTAACTTTAACTATTTCTTAAATTTTGGCTAATGAATATGTGATTTCATTGAAAACTTTAGAATGCATTACTCATGGCGAACCAGCTGGTCGCCAAAGGCAGCTAGTTAACAATAATTTCGAATTCGGGATGTTGACAAATTTTCACGTTTTGCAATTATCCGAAACTGACAAATCCATTCTTTGAATTATATTTAGTAATTGCTTTTTTGTAATGTAAATACGATATCTTAACCAGGAATGGTCCCCCAAACTTATCTTGCATACTTTCTGATAAACTTGTTATTCAAGGGATCGTTTCGATTCAATTTTTACGTGAATCTACCATTTTTACTTAAACTATCGTGTTGTACTAGATGAATTATTTAGCGATTAATCCCTGGTATGTGCTGATAACATCCAAATATAGAATGTATGTTTCAGATACGTTTTTTCTGAGCCGACCGAAAAAAATTGATACAAAACTGCTCTTTTATTCACAAACTGCATACCAGATTTGATGAAGCATTGCATTTTTGTACTGTCCCGTTTATTTATTTCTGCTTGTACAGATCGACAGACAGTCAACTGTTTGTTGGATTCGGATCAAAATTTTACAAGCGTTTATTCTTTAGATGTTAAATCGGTGTGCCGGATTTTATCTATCTAGCTGTTTTCATTTTGTAATTATCATATGAACTTATATTCAGCAAGACAGACGAAAATCTTCTGAACAAATTTTACTCATAATTTTTGACATAATTCTGCCAATTTTATATAAAGACCATACAGCAAATTTCAACAGTTTAGATGCTTTTTTGTTGTCTTTGTCACAGAGAGACAGGTGGATATAATTCCAGAAATGTGTTTTTCGGACTCAGGGAGGTCCAAAGCGTGTAGTTTTGTCACAATTCCAAATTATATTTTTTTGGAAGATTATATAATTTTTCTATACTATATATACGAGAAAATAAACATGTTTTGAACAAGACAAATAAAATTTGGTGCATGGACTTTGCATCGAATTCTTAGATTGCTTTTTAAATTTTGGTAGCAATCCATTCAGAGATAGCTTATATATAACTATATTCTGTCAATCTCGAACCTCTATTGATGACATGTCATTTACATGATCCTGATATACATTAATGCTTTCATTTGTTTGGAAAGATATCATTTTTGTGCTTCGAGACATCATATATAAGGATTCCCTGCCAAATTTTGCTTCCTATAAATTCTTAATAGCAGTTGATCTCGATGTAGCCTAATTAGGCCTGGAGCAAAAAAAAAAATTGTGATCGCCCTCTGCTTCACTATTTTAAACCATGACACATAGATATTGCCTATGGTACTTTTTGGATTTGGATTCCCCTTCGGATGTGGTGATCTGGGACAGCTACCCCGCATGTCCCTGCCTTAGTTAAGCCCTAGTTAATCTGAGGAAACTAAATTAAGAATGATCAGATTCGCAACTGAAACTTACGAATTGATAGTCGACCAAAAGAGTTTAGATATCAATTTAAAATAATGAATTGCTCGCCGACGAATTCATCCAGAATAATATGCAAGACGCAGTATTGATATTTTATAACTGATTTTTAAATATAAATGTAACTGATAAAATTTCTCTGACTAAATGAATATGGTATTATGTTTTCGCAGATAATTTTGTACATATCCTGATAAGAACTACAATATAGATGCCGCGTGTATCAATACAAATTCTTAACAATCTTAAAAATTTTCTCTATAAGCATTGAGACTTCATTCCTGGTGCATATCTTATCGTAGATTTATTTTTGGTACGTAGTTTAGGATATTTTATCAACGCTTTTGAGCTTCAGATTACCAGAAAATAAATTTTGTTCAGCAATCTGGACATTCTTCCAAAAGCCATCCTAGACCGCCCAAGAGCGGGAGGGGGGGGGTCTCACCCTCTGACCAATACTACCCTCTCTAATTCACTAGACAAACGGTTGACTAACATTCAACTTAGCGTACTGACTATTTAGTGTCCAGCCACTTCAAAATCACTTGGTAAACCCCGAAAATTCGACTGGAAGATTTCCTTTGTGTGAAACTGATTCTTATCTTGCGTGATCTCCATCCCCATCGTTGACCCCTCTAACCCCTGACCGCAGCTACTGAAAAAGCGAGCGGAAACATTCTTTGGCAATTTCAAAGGGGGTCTCTGTCTCATTCAACTGGTATATCCGATAAGTCTCGGTCTCATATTGGGTATAAAGGAGTGGTGGCATTTTTCCGGTGCATTGTTGATCTTGAGGCATGCTTCTGAGATGCTATTCTTAGCATGGTATGAAAGTGAAGGAATGCTTTAGTATTCAAAGTTTGCAAAGCTAAAGAAATTTTTCACCTCTGTTACCGATTATGCTTGACTTTGGGGTAGGTGTTCTTGAAGGCGTTGGCTCTTGCATGTTGAGGGAAGTCAGATCATGTTGAAACATGATAACGTTTTTCAACAGATTGCTTGCATTTTAAGAAATAAACCAGTTTGTGGATTCTTTTTTTTATTCAACCCCCCCCCCTTTTTGTATTTCGATGAAATTTTGTTTCACCATATGATACATCATAAAACAATGGTTGGTTTTTAAAGAAGGATTATATGTACATGATTATTCATATACATATACAATTATACGCATATGCTCTATTAATCGTTACAATATACAGTAACATAAAATATATTAATTGTGCATATATATGTGGGTGTTATTACATTAACCATATGTATATGATTTTAAAGAAAATTTAAACTTGAGTTTCAGATATGGAAATATAGATCCACTATATTTTCTTTTCTAAATATAAAAACTAATTGAAAGTGAAAATTTTCAATTATCAAAAGTAATTTTTCACAATTTGTTTAAAAATTCTTAATATACAATGATACCCTTTTATTGTGATACATTTTTTTTTTGTCTTTACAAGCATAAAAATTAAAAAAAATCTATTTTGATTTTATTCTATTTCTAATAATAGTCTAGAATTGTACTGGAAAAGCATTATAATCTTTGATCTAAACTCAACGAATGTATGAAATTATTAATGTACTTGAAAGTGACAAAAAAATGTGTTTGAATTACTATTGTTATTGAATAATCTCATTGATAACTGTTCAAGCATTGGCATAAATTGGTGAAACAATTATCTATTGTCTGGCTTAGTTGAAAGCAAAGATATTTTCAGGATGTCCAGTTTGAATCTCTCCGAAACGAAATAAATAAATATATAAAAATGTAAATGTTGGATTATTTCAGCTAATTTCTGGAATAGCCGGGTACTTAAATTTGCGATATTCTATAAACACCATTCCCAAAAGTTGCAATACAATAAATTTGTCAGCAAGTAAGACGTAGGCCTCTCTTATCGCAAGAATAATAAATTCCAGAAGTCACAATCGAGAATGCCATTTCCGTAACTCATCACTAAAAGATTTTGCAATGGAAAAAGTGTCAGACATTCTCTTTTCTTATCAAGGAACCCCAAAAGTAAACACCTTCATGTAACTCATCGCCACTTTTTGCCGTCTCAAGATATGTTCCTCGTCGCATCTCTTTAAAGAAACCGACATTTTTTACACTGTCTCATCTTTTTTTTTTCTTTTCTTCTAACGCATTCTTAAGCATACTTTTCAGTAACGCCTTAACTCAACACCAGTAATTGCTTTTCCTTCCTTTTCGTCCAAAACTTGGCAGTAAGGGGAGAAGATAACGCCATGTCCTCCCCCCAAAAACACCATGGTGAAACACACCCTTGCATAGTTCTACTTGCACATTCTGTGCCCATGACTCCAGAGTTCGGCCACCGTCAAAGATGTCCCACCCTTAACTCATAGTTTTGCTGACTCACGGTTCTTTATGGTATTAAGTGCTGTTGCCATTCGCGCCCACGCAAATTCGGGGAGAAGAATTCTGTGGATTCCCACCCTATGAAGAATGTGACCAGCACTTGTGACATGATTGGAATTTGAATGCAAGCAATTTATATGGTAATTGAAGGTGAAGATCGCAATTAACTGAAGTGAGGGAGTTTTGCAAGTAATTTGTGGATAATCTTTGTTCAGCCATGCACTTTAAATTGACTGTAAATTTTTGTTTACTAGTTGAGATCTCATTTTGAAATCAATTGATGCAAGCTCCCATTTCAATTAAGGTTATTCATACATTAATTGAAAAATAAAAAACAAGTATCACTACTATTATTTATATCAATTGGAATGAATTTTTGTTTATGAAATAGTATTTATTATTTATATAGAAGTAATCTTATGCATTTCGTCATTTTAATTTATTACTAAATAGCAGCACCTGCTCAACGATGCCTGTGTCATAACATCCAAGAGGAAAAATTAGCTTTAAACTTAAAACTAGCCACCAATATGACATGGACATGTGGAGTAACATCAAACACACATAAAAATATATTTAGCATAATTAGAAATCACCAAAAATATCTACATAACAGTTTTTATAGCACACATTTAGAAGTATTTCCTTTTTTTTAATGGATTTTGAATCGCTGTCTTGATATCAAATATAAACATAGAGATGTATCTCATATGCATGCCACAACTCTTGCTATTTAAGCATAGCAAATTTGAAGCTTTCGGTCATTCGCGCATAAATGCAAAGCTCAGATACTGCTTTTTCACGCATGCGCGAATCGTAATAAGAAAATAATTATAAATGCAGATAAAAATTCTTTTAAAAAAAATTTCGATATGACTTCAGTGTACAAAATTCTTTCCCCCATTAAGTGTTGTAAAGAATGGTACAAATATCCCCAATATCGATTAAGTACATCTCAAATTTTTCTCTTTCATACATACAGACACTATCAAAAGACCTTATTTTATACTATCTATAGATAGATAGATATATAAACTTTTGAGCGACGGACTCTAAGGTCTATGATCGATGAAAACGTGCAGGAATTTTCCCGGTCTTATCATGAGAATCATTGCAATACGAAGTCTTCCTATGGGGTAAGAAGAATCGACTCAACAGGTTTACAAAAGTTAAGGACTGATACGAAATCAATAATCTAAGCTGCAACTAATGTAAATTCGAATAAGAAATTCAATTCCTATATAATTGATTCCTATAAATTGAAGTTTGTTATGAATGAAATTAAGATGTGAAGATTTTTGATTAAAAAAAAGCTATGCCAATTAAGAAATAAAATACTCAACATGACTATATCTCCTTCCCCCTCGATTGAGATACATGTTAATAAACCTATGAAATAAGGAATGACTAATTTGTCTACAAATTTGTCCCCCTTTTGGCAATAAAAAACAGAAAGAAGAAAGATGGGGGGGGGGGATTTTCTGGTTCCTTTCGCAATAGCCCCTATGCCCACTCCACCGATATGATTCTTGGA
>JAPMOQ010000430.1:166365-177559 GCA_026543055.1 Argiope trifasciata | reverse complement strand
AGGGGGCATTTCTAAAAATGCTGGAACAATTTTGCCCTAATTTATTCTTTATTTGATACGATTTACATGGGCCAAGAATGTGTCTCGGACATTCACAGACAATGTACTAGTGTTGTAGCTATCTCAATCTCGACCAATAAATAAAATGGATTTGACCGGACTTGATTTGCTGTCTTATTTTATTTTGGGTATACAATGTAAATAAATTGTTTTTACGTTAGTTACGTGTTTTTGTTATTAGATTGTATTTATATTATATATTTTTCGTATATGCTTATACTTTTAAATGCATTGTTTTTAGGTTAGGTTTAATTTTTTTATTTGTCATTATTTGATAGTTTTTCGTACATGTATATCAAAATTTCCACGGGAACAAAGTCGCGAGTAATAGCTAGTAATAAATATAAAAGAATGGGTTCGTATAAAAAATAAAAATAGTTTTAGAAAACAAGATTATTTATGCTTTTTTTTTTAATCTCTTGCCTACATAAGTGAATTTGTTTTTAATGGTGCGTTATTTTTCAAAACGAAATTTTTATAAACGTATTTATTCATTCAAAATATACCAGACCTGAAAGTTGTAAACTAAATTTTAATTTTTTGCATAAGAATTTGCAGAAGATTTTAATAACTTATTTTTGCACATTTTCAATCTAATCAAAAATAATTTATTTCTAAAATACTCCAAGTTAAACCTGAATTAAAAATACTAGATATGTATAAACAACTTTACATTATTTGGCCTGATTCAAAAAATAGAATTAAAATTCAAAAAAATTTGGATCCGAGAAACCCGCAACTATTTTTAGAATTCCATTTAAAATTATCTTTTATCTTTCTTTATAAAGTAGTTCAATTGGAAGGGCAAAGCCTTTAAAAGAAGAAAAAAGTCACATATTTCTGCCACAACAACAGGAAAAGACGTTTAAACGGAATTTTTAAAAAAAGTAAAAACATGACATTAGTAGAAACGTACGCAGTTTTGTTCATAGAATTCTTATAATTTAGGATGAAATTTTTCATAAAATATTTTTAACGAAAGACATTTTTCTTATAATAATATCAAAAACCAAAACTATTTTCTTAGTTAAATTCTTCTCAGAAAAATTTAAAGAACAATTTACCTAATTAATATATTCGATGTTTAATAAAAGAAAAAGAAAAGAAAAAAGAAAAAATCACAATAGAAGAGACGGAAAAATAACTATATGTATATTATTATATAATAAATAGTGTTATTCGCTATTTCAAAAGCATATTTACAGATCATTAGATAAAACTTTTAACGGAAGTTTTCTCTATTTTAAAATAAAGTATAAAAGACCGAAAAATAAAGTTTATGGTGCTAGTAGAATTTGCACGCAAACCTCATTATAAAATTCGTGCCTTATTGCATAGACTTAAAAATAAACAAAACATTGAGGCTGATTTTTTCCCTTTGCTTAAAGAGCATCTTTTATAAAAAGAATTCTTTATTAATTATACGCAGAATTATTTTTTGAAAAAATCGTCTGCATTTTATTACTTTATTTAATTTTTTTAAATGGCTATTCGAAATTAAATTTTGTTTTATTTTATTTTTTCAACAATTAACGTTTGTTTACTTGTTCATTTTTCACATTTGTCGATTGAATTTAGAATTTGCAAATGAAATGAATTTTAGCAGTTGTAATAAAAATTGTTTTTGAAAAAAAAAATCATCTGAATTTCAAATACTTTATTTACATTTTCTAAATAGCTGTGTGAAAGTAATGTTTCTTTTATTTTTTAGTGATTAATGCTTATTTATTTATTTATTTTTGACATTTGGTGATCGAATTGAGATTTTGCAAATAAAATCGCTGCCATGAATGAAAAGGGTTAAGATTTTCAATCTTTCAGGAAATGTGAAAATTTAATTTATTCCAAGTAAGTCACCTTGTTGCATTGTTATTGCTATATGGGTTTTTTTTAAAATAACGTTGCCCATTATTTCACGCAAGAAGATGACAATGTTAATCTGTAAAATTATTTTAAGCTCTTTAAATGAAAAACTGCATCTTGTGTAGTCAGGGAAATAATGTTTATCTATACTTATAATAAAGCTCAATGTGTGTGTGTGTGTGCGTGTGTGTGTGTGTTGGCGCTCTACAGGCCAGACCGTTGGACCTACAGCCACCAAATTTGGTACATGTATACCTTAGAGGTCCGGAATGTGCACCTCGGAGTCCTTTTTTCGAATTTTTAATTAGAATTTGAATTAATTAAAATTTAAGCGAAATTTCGACGTTTTTCCGCTATAACTTCCGAAAATATGATCGCATAAACATGATTTTTACATCAATTTAAAGATAAAAAAATTAGCTTTCTAACGGTATCAGTTTTTGTAATTTACAACGTAAGCTTCTATTTTTAACGAATTTTTAAAGAAATATTTTAACTATGTTTTTATCACGTGACTGGATAAAATAAAAGAATGCCGGAAGTTCAAAAAAAAAAAAAAACTATCATCGTAAATCAAGTCTAAAGAAATGCAACTTTCAGCACGTGACTGGATCAAATAAAAGCAACATAAAATGTGATATTTTCTAAAAAAAATAAATGCAAAGCAAAGGTTTCTTTAATCGTTTGCAATATTTAAATCATTTATTCCATAAATCATCTTTATTTACAGTAAACCTGATTGAATTTAGACAGGATATGCATTGAAGTCCCGACTCAATGGCATATTTATGTAATCGTTTGCAATATCTGGATCATTAATTTAATACTTTTTTTCCTTTTCTCGCTTTCTTTAAAAAACATTTAATATTTTGGCAACATCATCGAATTTTTTTTTAATATTTTGAAAGCATAACCGATGGTTAAAAATGACTGATTTATAAAATTAAAGAATATTATTAGGAAAAGGTTTACTTTTAGAACTTTCCGTCCATCATCTTAAAGAAAATATTAATTTCAGGTCAATCAATGCCCGGAATTACTTCAAGGCTAATGAATATGTGATTTAATTGAACATTTTAGAACGCTTTACTCATGGCGAACCAGCTGGTCGCCAAAGGCGGCTAGTCTATAATAAAACGACTGTGCTGAACTTATTGAAACATATTACCGAGGTCCTAGCGGTCAAAGAAAAATTAACATAAAATAACTCAAAAAATGAAGAACAATGACCGAAGAGAAAGTATATTTTATGAGAAAAATATTTGCTATAACATAACAAAAACACAGAGAAAAGTCTCATCTGTAAAATTGGCCGAGATGTATGGGATTAAAATTATGATCTTTTCCTGACTTGAAAAAGAGTTCGCCCTAGATTAAAAAAATACCTCTCTGGTATTATCCTATAGTTTCCCAAAAGCAACAACAAAGTGGATTTAAATAACGAAGAAACTAATAGTAATAATAGTAATTTTAAAAATCTGAACAATACATACGGATAAGAGAAGGAAGAAAATGCAGAATACACGAGAGAGGTAAGGATGGATGGGAAAAGTATTATATCAGTTAGTTCAAATTCCATTTTACAAGGAAGCGAAAGAATAATTATTTGTTGTTTCTAATGGCACTTTTCATTGACAAGCCAGCTAACTAAAACGCTATGGCAATTTAATCCAAATTTTTTGTATCTCGTATTTTTCAGTTGCACCATTTAGGACCACAAGCACGAGTTAGTTACTCACGCTTCACAGCCCTTTTTACGGGGCGGACTCCATCCACACATTTCATTCACTTATACACTTATCGTAATTTAGACATTGGGTCAGAGAGCGATCATTTCTAGACATATACCCATAATGGGATTACTTTCACATGGAGGACATTATGATTACGACATATTTATATGTGCGCCAGCCACCAACACACATGAGGGTCTTCGGGGGTTCGAACTCGCAATTCAAAGGCTGCAAATCCAATTCCCTACCAACCAGGCTATTCCACCCTTCATACTTCTTTGTACCGGATGTTGTTTACTTTTCGGTACAAAGGTTTCTGGTAGTAAATTCTTCCAGAAACTTTCGCGATTACTCTGTAATTTATATATGCATGTGCATCTTTTGAAAACAACAGTTGTGAAAGAGTCTTATATAGTGCGATGTTTGGCTATTAATCGCTACGATGCCGTTAATTTAAAAGTTCCGAAAAATGATCGTGTATCTTAGAGGCCAATAACAAATACAAATTCCGATCGATTGAAACAAAAATTTTACATAGAACTAACTATAGTTATAATTATGCAATTTCACACCAATTTTCATTTACCTAAATCAACGGCTTTTTTTTTCATGCGTGCAAAAGTGAAAATGGAAAAAGAGGTTAATATATTGATCCAGATAACAAAGAAATGTAAGAAATTTATCTACGGAAATTTGCAGAATGTTTAGAATATATACAATGTATTTAGTGAGCGCTAATGCTGCTACTACTAAAACACAAATGAACTGATAGCTTTAGAATAAATGTTAGTATGATTGAAACAATTATTGCATAGGAATCCAAATTAATAAAGAATCCGGTCTGAGGACTTTCTCAAGGGTCACCCTCAAACAGGATTTTTATTGGATTTCAGTTTGACTTATTTTATAAAGTCTATTTTAAAATTTGTGATATGTAAGATTTTAATTTAGTTAGTAGTCTCTATACATTCTTGTATTGACAAATTTGATTTTATGGTTTCATGGTTTTTTGGTTGCTGTGATTTTGACTTTCTATTGTTCAAATTTGATGTCTTTTTTTGTGTGATACCAATTTATCTCCAAAACCTCAATATTCTGGGATTTTCGGGTCACGAGGGGTCAATTTCTTGACGAAAGTCAGACCCTTCACAGAAAAAATCCCTGGTTTGAATCCCTGTCTGAGGGTGACCCTTGAGAAAGTCCTCAGACCGGATTCTTTATTAATTTGGATTCCTATGCAATAATTGTTTCAGTCATACTAACATTTATTCTAAAGTTAATATATTGACGGATTTTTCCAGATTTGGTAAGAATCCGTATGTTAGATGCTAAATCTATGCTCCAAATTTTATTAATCTAACTTTTTACCTTTTGTCGTAGTTGAAGTAGTCTAATTGTGCTCGAAAAGACAGCCAAAAAGACAGCCTCTGAGTAGATTTCGTTCATAATTTGATAGAAATCTACAATTTAATTTCAAGTTCCTGTGCTACATTTCATCAATCTAACTCAATTTGTTTTTAAATCTTTAACTCGGGTTGTGCTTCTCACTCACCATTTAAGACGGGCGTCATTCTGGCGTTTTACTTATTTTTCAAGAATTCTTATTGTTAAAAAATACTTACATAGTTGTAAGAAGTTGTAGATTACCTTTTCGAGGAAATTCAAAGTAAAACAAATATATATATTTATTTTTTGGAGTGCTAAACAGCATAGGTATTAGGGAAAGTATCTATGCATTGGAATACATTTCTCAGTGCAAAGGGTTAATTTATCTTGTTCAAAGGTAGACATAATTCCAGGAATGTGCTTTCCAGACTTGGAGTGGCTTGAAAAAGGAAGATACATTAAAGTATGGAATTCGAATTTTTTTTGTAAGGGTTACAATATTTTTTCTTTGTATACTTCACGTACGAAAACAATAAAAGGGGTGCGTTGAGAACAATTCCTTTATTCTCTAAAAATGTTAATGGATTTTTTTCCATGAACTCTTTCTTCATAACTTCATGGAAATTTCAACTGTTATTCTCTGATCATGGTCCCTATAACTCTAAACAATTTCTTGACCTTATATAGGAATGTGTTTTTCGGACTTGGGATGGTGTGTAAAACGAAGAAATATTTTTGAAAGGATTACAATATTTTTTCTTTGTATGCTTCAAGTACGAAAACATTAAAAGGAGTGCGTTGAGAAAAATCCATTTATTCCCTAAAAAGAATAATGGATTTTTTTCCCCATGATTTCTTTCTTAAAACTTCTAGAAGGTAAAATAGTGGTAAAAGCTTGAATGATGAGCCTTTTAGAGAATTAGGTAGATTCCTTTGGAAGACTATCTATTGCAAAAGTTCTCATCTCAACTTCGGGAAAATTTCTACTGTTATTCACCGATCATGGGATCATGATCCCTACAACTCTAAACATAATTTAATAGTTGCTTGGCCTTATATAGGAATCCAAAAATGTGTTTTTAGGACTTTGGGCGGTCTGAAAAACGAAGATTCATTAACCCATTTTCATTGTACCTAAATATTGAAAAAAGGACCATATCACGGAAATTTTTTTATTTCATATTTAAGTATAAAATTGCATAAAACTAGAAAAAAAATTCATTTTTGAGGATTATTTGTTAGTCATTTTGTTCAGTGTGGTAATATTTGAAATGTGGGATGCATATAGGTATATAGCATATAATATGAATATAGTACATATCATATTATATGCATTGCATATAATATGATGCGGCGTATTTATACGCTCCAGTGATAGTGATATTATCATAGATGCATTTAATAAACATTCTAGCTACAAATTAACATTACTGCTCAGCACATTTTGTTTGTCACTAACTATCATTTCAGTTGAATGGAAGATTCTAGCCTAGCTTAGGTGCTTCCCAAGAACCCCCACATAATTGGTCGTTGGTCAGTGATAGTGACAAGGAAAATTGAGCGTATATATACGCTAATGATGCAAATGGGTTAAGGTCTGGAATTCAAATTTTTTCTATAAGAATTGCAATATTTTTTCTTTGTCTGCTGCACGTATGAAAACATTAAAAGGGAAGCGTTGAGAAAAATTCTTTTACTCCCTAAAAAGAATAATGGATTCCCCCCCCCCCCATGATATCTTTCTTAAAACTTCTAGAAGGTAAAATAGTGGTAAAATCTTGAATGAAGAACCTGTTAGAGAATTAGGCAGATTCCTATACGAAGACTATCTATTGCAACGGTTCTTATCTCAACTTCGGGAAAATTTCTACAATTATTCACCGATTATTATGTTTAGAAGTTGCTTGGCCTTATTTAGGAATCCAGAAATGTGTTTCTCGGAGTTGGTGGTCTGAAAAACGAACATTCGTTAAAGTCTGGAATTCAAATTTTCTTTTAAGGATTACATTTTTTTTTTTTTTTTTTTTGCATGCTTTATGTACGAAAACATTGAAAGGGATGCGTTGAGAAAAAATCCTTTACTCCCTAAAAAATAATGGATTTTTTTCCACATGATCTGTTTCTTATAACCTCTAGAAGGTAAAATAGGGGAATTAATAGTAAAATAGTGGAATTTTCAAGCCTGGAATTCCAAATTTTTTTTAAGGATTACAATATTTTTTCTTTGTATGCTTCGCGTATGAAAATATTAAAAGGGATGCTTTGAGAAAAATTCCTTTACTCCCTAAAAAGGATAGTGGAATTTTTTTCCTGCGTCTTCAGAAAGGTTAACTGCCTCACCTCGTGGGAGAAAGTCCAGAAATCACCGGCACAGACCGTCAAAATAAACAAATCAAATTTGACTGCCTCCTTTCCTGTTTGAAGGACATCGGAAATAATTTATAGCCCTCCTTTTAATAGACCAAAGAGTCGGGAATTGGTGAATCATGAAAAGCATAAACAATAAATCACAGATTCTTTTCCTAAGAATCTGCTGGCGAATCGGTTCAAGAAGTGGTCATCACATTCCATCTCTTGGATTGAACATTATGGAACGATCACGTGACCATTCCCCTGTGCACCGGACTGTGACAACCCGGATGACACCGTCGATTAACGTTCGGTTAGGCCAAAGACCCGAACGATTTCGGGGGGTGTGAGGAATGAATCAACCCCTGCTTCCTGTCCGCGTCGGGTTACGGGGCGATCTTTTACTCCACATTTTTTAGGCGATTCCGAGAGGAAATCGAGATGGCGCTTGTTGGAGAAATAAGGCGATTATTCGATACGGATTTGTTGGACTGATTGTTTGATCGGGAACAAAGAGATAGTTCTGAATGAAATCGGAGACGGAGAACGGATTTTTTTTTCTTTCTTTCTTATTGAACGGTTCGGTTCAGGGACAGGAAGTCGTTAACCTTTAAGGTCATGGTAGAGATTTTTACTCTTTGTTAAATTGTTTGTGTTCGATGATCTCTTTCTTATGTCCTCTGGGAGGTAAAATAGTGGAAAACGCTTGAATGAAAAATCTGCTAGAGAATTAGGTAGATTCCTATAAGAGAACTACCTATTCCAATAGTTCTCATGACAATTTCGGGAGCAGTGATGAAACTGACGTCCTATTACATAGCAACACAAAAGCATAAGAAAGCAAATTGTTTCTCTACAGTAATTTGACTATGAGATTTTCTTTGACAGTCACACACACACACACACACATACACACACACACACACACACACACACACACACACATATATATATATATACTAGCCGCCTTTGGCGACCCATGAGTAATGCGTTCTAAAATTTTCTATTCAATCACATAGTCATTAGCCAAAATTTAAGAAATAGTTAAGGTTAAAAGATTCAGTTATTAGTAGTAGTTAAAGAGTCGGTAACTTTATTCGGAAAAACTTTTGAGTTTAATGCTCTAATAATTTATCGATTATGCTTCCAAAATATTAAAAATGTTTTTTTCGGTGATATTGCCAAAATGTTAAATATGTTTTTTAAAGAAAGCGAAAAGGGGAAAAAATTATTGAATTAATGATACAGATATTGCAAACGATTATAAAAATATGCCATTAAGTCGGAATTTCAATGCATATCCTGTCTAAATTAAATCGGGTTTAGTGTAAATAAAGATAATTTATGGAATTAATGATATCGATATTGCAAAAGATCATAGAATCCTTTGCTTTGATTTATTTTTTTAGAAAATATCACATTTTATATTTATTTTATTATATCCAGTCACGTGCTGAAAGTTGCATTTCTTTTGATTTATTTTGCGATGGCAACTAACTTCCGGCATTCTTTTATTTTATCCAGTCACGTGCTAAAAACATGATTAAAATATTTCTTTAAAAATAGAAGCTTACGTTATAAACTAAAAAAACTGATACCGTTAGAAAGCTAATTTTTTTATCTTTAGATTGATATAAGAATCGCGTTTGTGCAATAATAATTTTGGAAGTTATAGCGGAAAAACGTCGAAATTTCGCTTAAATTTTAATTAATTCAAATTCTAATTAAAAATTCGAAAAAAGGGCTCCGAGGTGCATATTCGCGACCTCCGAGGCATACATGTACCAAATTTGGTAGCTGTAGGTCCAACAGTCTGGCCTGTAGAGCGCCAACACACACACACACACATTGAGCTTTATTATAAGTATATATATATACAGAAGCAGAATAGATAAAGAATTAAAATAGTCAAAAAACTCGAACTGAAGGTTTTATCAAATCTGTAAGTTCGATATGGATAAGTTATCTGTATTTCTGTGACAAAATTAAAAAATGCTTTGAATTAAATGGTTAAATGAATGAAATTTATTATATGATCTTTCATGTTTTGTTATTTTGTACCAAATTTGTAGATTTCTATCAAATTGTGAGCAAAATTCGTTCAGAGGTAGTGTGTCTGGCTATTCGTATATAAATTAGCATTACAACTACAAAACAAAACAAAATAAGTAGATAAAATACGGTGCATATATTTAACTTCTATAGTGAAGAATCTAACAAATTTTGAGCTAAATCTAACAAGAAATTGGCCGTTTGTAATTTCAAAAACATGTGAACACGATGAATTAGAAACGGGGTGATTTAAAGATATATAATTTGAGATGAGATTTTCTGACTACAAGAATAGTTTTGCGTCAAATGTTTTGTTGAATTGTTTGGAGAAAACGCGTCTAAAACACAAATTCTATTTTTGGATTCTATTAACCACATGTCAGGAATCTATCGCCAAATAATTCGCCAAGAATGGCGTAATAGGCTGAGTAAAAATACAAAATCCATGCCAAAGATTAATATTTGATAACTGTTGTACACCGTTGTCAATGAAAGACGTCTCTGGAATAATATCTCTATTAGGGAATATGGGAGAATGTTCTGGAGGAACAACTTACATAAAGCAAAAGTTTCTTTTAAAGCATTTGTGTCACTGTATTTTTTTAAACACTCAGTGTTCATCTAATACTTCAATACTAATTAACACATTCGTAACTGCTGCACTATTTTAATACTAACCATTTCGCTAATTAATGCGTTTTATATTTTATAACTGTTCTCTTAATAATGGAATAGTATCTGTATTTTAATGACTGAATCAAGGGAAATGATAAACACTGCAGAGGTCAAAGCTATCTACGGTTAAAACTTTTATCAACTGGTTAAAAAGAATACTATTTAAATTTAAAAAAAAAATGCTCTAGATCGATTGGAGCAGGAAATTATAAGAATAGCATCTGTTACTAAACCGGACATTAAGTCTCTTAATGGCTTACAGAATGAATATGTGTTTTAATTCTACATAAAGCAAAAATAAGGGGAATGAATAATTTTTGTAAAAAGCGAACGATTTCATTCATTTTGTTTATCATTCAGAGTCTTTTTGTTTTAAAAAAACTTAAACTGGATATTTCGTTTGTTTAATGCAAACATCTGGTTTCTTAACATCAAATATAAACACACCCAGTCTGACGATTATAAGGTTTAACAGCATCATAATCATTGTTTGCATTTCATAATTTAACCATATATTAGATGTAGTAAATACATAATTTCTGTTAAAGACGAACTTCTGAATTCATTTTTTTGATACCATTAAGAAATATTTCGATGCGCTATAAACGCATAACATATTAACTTATAAAGAGAAATAATTCAAGATGAAAACAATACATTTGTAAAGTTCTACTAATCAAAATATTTTATTCAAATAAAATAAATCCCTCGCGTTATAATCAGTTGTTTAACTATAAATATATGTTTATAAATTAATCATTTAACTCCGTGAATTGCAATTAGTTATAAGTTGGCATTGGGTCGTTTAACCAGTGTATCTAGTCTCCCAAAAACTTTCTCGCGTATTGTCTATTAAAGTTGTTATACTAGAGAAGGTCTTGTATAGCAAATACGAAATATTAGCCTTTGGTGTGCCGCAAATTTTGCTCCGAATCCATAAATGGATTGAGTTTAGTTTGTGTTCTCAGAATTTAGTATCTCAAAAGTGCAACAAACAGCAGATATGGATTGTAATACACTTTTAGATATACCTAAAATTTTGTACCAAATCCATTAACGGATTGTGTTTGTGTTTT